>BCLG01002112.1:0-19639 GCA_001602295.1 Zoysia matrella
TCTTAATCAATTAAAATCAGGAACTGACGCAGAAAGGAATCGAACGTGATCTCACCAATGCTTTCTGCCCTACATCCTCCTGCCCCAGAATCTGTCCGCGCCACGAGAAAAACGCAGCTCACGACGTCCGGAGCTCCCTCTCTTCCCCTCTCCTGCATCATCCTATCCAGATAGTGCTAGTAATAAAAAACAGTAAAAAGACTTGTACTTCTACAATAAAAAAAATCTTTAGTCATGAAGTTTTAGTAATCAAGTTACTAAAAATTAATAAATAATGATCAAGATTTAATTTTTATTGTAGATATATATTTTTAGTGACTATGGTACATATTTATTAGTTGATAAATTTATTTAGTTACCAATGATTTTTTAGTTGTTATTTAGTTTTAGTGACTAACGTATCTAATTGTTGGTTGCTATATACATATAGTGATAAAGTTTTAGTAACCAAAATGCGATCAAAATTTTTAGTTACAAAATAGTTATAGTGACTAATATTATACATGCAGTGACTAAAAAATATTTTTTTGTAGGGCTACCAAAGAATTAATATATGGTCTTATTAGGCTCAATATAGCATCAGGGTATTAAAAATCGATACTATAGAGACGAACTTATTTTCACGGTTTTTAGTGAAATCAGTTTTGGACCACCGGTTTTAAAAAAAATTTGACACTGTTACTGTAGTAAAAATGAAAATGGTTTCATCGGCCAGCGAGCTGTCATTTTTTTTCACTGTAAAAACTGCTATGGTAACGATTTTAACCCTGTATAGCACAAGTAAGGTCTACTGCTAGCGTAAGGGCTACTGCTAGCATAATAATACTCCATTTCACGGTTTTCACCTTTTGTAGCGAGGTCCTAATACTTTTTTCCCCATGATCTTTTTTCTCCTTACTTCCTCTCCCAAGCCAGTGTAAGCTTAGCTAGCAGTGCACAGCGATTGCCGAGATAAGATCTGCACCTCCCTCTTTTGCTTGTCACTTTCACAAAAGAGAGGCCGACCGGTGCACAAGGCCACCAGCGCAGCAGGAGCTAGTATTAAGCAGCTGCTGGTGTGCTTCTGGTTTGTGCTTGTGGGGTTCCCATGGCCATTAAATCTTTTTCCTCGACATGGCCAGCCGAGTGAGCTTTCGCGCGGAACAAGATGGACCTGGCAATTGCATGTAGATGCTGCTGAAGGAGCCGTGGTGATTGCTTTGTTTTCTTTTCCTTTTGATTCGCTGCTTCATCTTCCTTTCTGTTTACGGGGAGTGTAAGTGAGGTAGTTCAAGCTGGAGGAGGACAAGAACCAGTTGTCCGAGGGCTTGGACCCTTGGAGCAACAACCCTACCGCCACCACCAGCACCTTGCACTACCTGCTTCAGGAGAAGGAGAGAGCACAAGCGCAAGAGCAGCTCCAGATCTACCACCATCAAGGGTTCAGCTACCTCGAGCACCACCGGAGGCAGCAGCAGAATCAGTCGACCGGAGGAGCAGGATGTGATGGCCTCAGCAGCGGCGAGTCGACGCCCGTGGACGCCCTGACGACCGCATTCGGGAGCGGGCGCATCGTTCGGTCCGCGGCCGGGCGCAAGGACCGGCACAGCAAGGTGTGCACGGCGCGCGGGTTGCGCGACCGCCGCGTCCGCCTCGCGGCTCACACCGCCATCCGGTTCTACGACGTGCAGGACCGCCTCGGCTACGACCGCCCCAGCAAGGCCGTCGACTGGCTCATCCGCAACGCCAAGGCAGCCATCGAGGAGCTTCCTGACAGGCCTGAAGCAGCAGCTGCCGCCGAAGCCGCTGCAGAGGCCACAGAGCAGGGCGAGCAGGTTACCTCGACGTCCTACGGCTTCAGCAACCCCGGCGGCGCAATCACTGCTGTGGCCGGTGGCTCGTTCGTTCAACATTCAGGCGCGGATGGTGTCAAGTCCTTGTTCCCTTCCTCGTCGACAGCCAGCACCACCCCCGCCCACGACGAATACCGGGGCTCACCACCAGATCTCCTGTCGCGAACGACCAGCAGCCAGCCGCAGGAGCTTTGCCTGACTCTCCAGCATAACCAGCATCAGATCTTCAGTCAGGTATCCTCGAACCATCACGGTGTGATCTCTGGTGCGGGCGTTCCAGGTTTTCCAGAACGCAACCAGAGAATACTGTCCTGGCATGCCTCGGAGAACAGCACGGGAGACGGCCGCGGCGGCGGCAACGGTGACAGCTACATGTTCGGCATGCAGCCGCAGAGCCAGGTCTTGCCCCAAGGGGAACCCCTTCAGTCCAGTGGCGGCTGGGCGTCGGCTCGCACCTGGCTAGACCCCCTCACCGCAATCCAACAGCCTTCAACAATGACTGGGCAGGTCGGATTCAGCCATCTGATTGGCGGCGCTGGCTTCATGGGGTTCCTCGCGCCCGCGACCACGCATCAGCGACTTCAGTGCGAGGAGGAGCAAGGAAGTGAAGCGATGAGAAGAGACTGATAAAGTCGTGGTGCATACTTGAGGTGCGTGAGCTTTGTAATAACACACACTCTCCATTAATCCGGTCAGTTTGTATGTCATTTCATGTAAGAGTTTGGGTTACGGTGAATTTATCATTAGCTGCTGCTAAATTGGTGTTTGTAAAAGTAGTGTTCAATTAAGACGTTCCCTTTGATCTAAATATTCATTACTATTGTTGCATTTGTTGTTGGTGGTTGTTTCTTTGTTTTCTTGTTCCGCTATATATTCCGAGCTGAGCATCGACAAGATGTGGTGACGATGAGATGAGATGGTCTGATCTTGATGGGTTTCCACATTTGGACCTTTTAATGTTTCTTACCTCATGCATAGCATTCTAAGATTCTGGCCTTTAGCCAATTTTGACTGTTGTCCCCAAGATCCTGATTCCGTAAAGGCAACCAATATATACCGGCCTTCAATCCAATCCAATGATAGGAGTATGTTGTAGGCAATGCAGTGACAGCAAAAGGAATTGATATAAAGAAATGAGCAAGGCAGCGGAATTAAAAATCAGTTTAGTCCTCTGTAGCAGCTACTAGTAGTAGGAATGCAAGTGCTGTGCTGTTTGCTTCTGATGGCTCCATGCTGATAATGATACGGGGGGCATCTCAGGCAAGAAGGGTGGGGGATCTGCGCTCTCTATGCATGCCTCTATTATTGGAAGTGAGTGGGATCCTTGCCTCTCCCTGCCTTTCCTCTTCCTTTCCCTTTCACTGTTTGGGGGTATCTTTCTGCTCACCAGACTGTGAACCTTCTGAATTTGCATGTAACTCTTGGCGTACGCACTTCTGACATTGGCATGAAAGATGCTGGGACGATAACACATGAGCATCCTACTAACTCGGCAGTGGCTTGTTCAGCCGGCCAAGAGCTCGTCGGTGTTTGTTTCTGGTTGTTCTTAGCCTAGGGACTTGCTTCTTTGCATGTCAGCCTCCATATTCCTCTGAATTTGTTTGCCAGTTCATGGAAGAATGTACTATTGCTCATTCCCATGCATTCTGTCTCAATGACCTCACAGTAAACCCATCATAACGTATAATTCATGTTTGAAGCATGCATCTGGAAATTTATAAATATGATTATTAAAATACAAAAACTCGTCATGATATTTAGGAATAACCTTCTTTTTACTTTTTTTTCCATGCCATTTTCTGTTGCAGACTTGCATTAGGTAGCGGAATGGAGAAGCTGCCGTTAGATAAGACGATGCAGCGCTCTAGTGTTCTTTACTGCTACCCATGCCCTGCACCCTCTCCCTCTCTTCTGCATTGCAGCTTGCATGCTCAGAGACCGAACATGGTAGAGATAAAAGTATGGCACACAATGATTGCAGGCTCTCTTCCCCATTTGAAGATGCTGAGGATAGGTCACTTTCTACTGCCATGGGGGCAGAGGCAGATCCCCATATGCCAGCTATGGTCACTCTCTTTTGCATATAGTGCTCGCAGACCGTTGTACTCTGTTCTTTTACTATAGCTTAGAGTAGAAACAAGGCAAATAATAAAATAAAAGTCATGCATGCAAGAGAGAATGCTAAGTAAAACATTGTTTTTTGCTCTAATCTGATTGTGTGCAGAGGAGACGTTAGGCAGCACATTAGTACTCCAATTCATTCTTAGATAAACTTACTAAATCCAGCTTTGTTATTTATGTCCAAATTAAAAAGTTCAGCATAAAAAACTATTGTTCTTCTTGATATAATTAGTTTGTGGTTTATTTGCTTCCACATATGGGAATGTAAATATCCAGTGCTAGAACTAACACTACCAAGCTCAACACTATTCACCGCAGTTTCTTTCAAATAGCTACCTTATGTACTTTTTGTATTATCCATAGTTATTGTAGCTAATATAATATGTTTGTAGGGAACTAGCTAGTGTTGATAAATTGTGGGAAATCCGTCAACTTCTGGTAGAAAATTGTTGGTCAGTCAAAAGAAAAAGACTTAAGAATGTCTAAAACTGCGGGAAAAAGAATGATTATCTTGTAGTGTAGTTATTTTGCATCTCACTTCAACCGGAAGTGATATGATAGAGGGCGACGCACCCTACAACCAGACTATAGGAAAGGTTGGCGAAGTGACTGAGACTGAGTGGCTGAGCACCATGGCATATGGAGCACCGTAGTAGGCATATCGCCAGCAAAATAGAAGAATGAGAAGGATTGGTAATGGGCAGCGATCTGGCCTGCAGGTATGAGATTAGGTATGTACTGAGATTGGCGACATGCCAATATCTCTTCTATCTGTAGCGGGCTTGGATCATGGTGACAGCGGAGAAACACGAGGAGGTCCCTACTGGGGAAATGCCCCTCTGATAGCGTCCCATCTCTTCCGCGCGTTTCCGGCGTCGCTGCGCCCGTCTCGGCGATGGCAACGGCATCTCCGGCTATCGTACGCGCGCACTGACCGAATGGCATCACTGGCGACCGTTCGCGCGCCCATGCCGAACCCCGCGGCGTCGGTGTCTCCCCAGATTTTCATCATGAGCACACACGACGAGACCCGGCCGATTACGGCATCACTTTTCGATTCCGGTTGATCTCGTGATAAGATCATAACCCTGCTGAGTCCTGACCCCTCAAGAAAAGTTGGCAACCTTAAACCTTGTGGAAGTTTCATTGCACCCGGTCGGTGCTCCAAGGAATCATGCAAAAGAGCTCAGCGTTGATCTACAGCGGCGTCAGGCCAGTACGCCGTAGAGGTAATGAGATCGTCCGAGATGGGTCACTTTTGGAGCTAGATTCGGCAGGTCGCTTATCAGCGCGCGCGGCGAGGGAGATGGCATATTCCGCTTTGCAAAACTCCTATAGCGTCTGTCGCGCACGCTGATGGCGATGGATGCTTGACGCGACTCGAGACGAGGGAGAAAGACGCATGTTAATGGCTCGTAGATACAACAAATTTTTTTCATTGCTCCCCCCCCCCCGAAATCTAGGTTGTTGCTTCCGTCAAAGGCTGCTCCCATCGTGGGCACGAGAAATCGTGGATTGGCTTCCCCTGGATAGACTGGATCGAGAAGCAGCAAGTCGACTTTCCTCCTCGTTTTGCTTGGATCCAGCGCGGCAGCGCCTGCGTAGCTTCTTCTTGCACGGCAACAAGGCCGGCCCGGTTTCTGGCCACTCCAAAATGGGCCCAATACAAGGTGTCCAGGTATAAACCTGACCAGGAAATGAGGAGTGGTGCCGCTCGGCCCCCTCACTGTTCCGAATAACACGACTCTTTCTAACGTTGTTGGCAACTTGGCATGGTCCAAACTTTCTTTTTTCAGACTGATGAAGCAAGAAGCAGAGCACTCTTATCAAGTGCTCTGGAATCTCTTGCTGGAACGAATTGGTACAGTTTATGGCTGGGAACTATTGCTAGATCAAGCTCCCAAAGTGCGTACACCTTTACAGCATACAACGAAGGCCTGAAACAAATGCTCTGAACCTAGAGAGAGAGAGAGAGCACTTCAGCTTCTGGTGATGAACAGGAAATCTTTGGATAAAACTCTGCTGTGGATAATACGAGAGGAGTAAACCTTGACACGGCGGATCATGAAACCGAGATCAGGGAGGGATTCGCCCTTGTCGGTCGAGAAAGCTGCACGACATGAAGAGGCGCGACAGGTGACAGGCATCCGAGCCTTACACTCGAGTGGACTCGCACTGCAGTTACACCGGTCGGCGTCGTCGATGGCGAACAACCGCCAGCTGGCACGACGGGGAGCCGTCAGTCGCTCGCCGACCAGACAGACAGCTGCTGAGTGTCGTGGCTCGCCACTAAGCGAACAGGGCTTCGCGGAGACGCGAGGCTTCGTTCCCGTCCCTGTCTGCGCCACGGCGCGCACGGCGGGTCCTGGCCGCCAGCTGCGTCGCCAGAGTGGCACTCGAAACCACCGTGTCAGCGTCAAGCGTTTTAGTAGCGCCCGCGCTCTGCCTGGCCCCGTGAGCGGCGGCGATCCACTGTGCTTCGGCCGGTGGCCTCGGCCGTATTACTAGCTTGCCTCAGGTGCTAAGCAAGTCTGCGGGAGGAAAAAGAGAAGGCACCGCATCGACGCGTCGCCATCCCGTCGCGGCGTCACGTCTCGTCTGGCGCAAATGGCCACGTCGAAATTTCACATACGGGCTCCACTTTTCCCTTTTGGTCTTTGCCCCCACATGACTTGGACAAACACCCGAAACGGAGCACTTCAGCACGGATGATGTGGACTTCCAAATAATATACATTACAACCAACTACATCGGTTAAACACGAGATAAACATTAACACATATCGATTTTACGGCACGCCACATGTCAAATACCATTTTGAACTACTAACTAAAAATACTCAATCATATTGCATATAATTATACCATTCTAAACTACCAACTAAAAATACTCAATCATATTGCATATAATTTCGGTATTTCTTGATATGTATTTCAATGTTCGAGATCAATATGCATATCACTAAGCCACGTGTGTAACTACCGTCATCATAAAACATATGTAAAGAGCCAATTTCAAAGTTTCATAGCAAGTTGTTTACCTTACGAATTTATAAAAAAAAAAGTTTTGAACTCAACTAAATTCTCTGATCAATAACATGAACAAAAGCGTAGCTAGATAAAGTATGTGGCTCTTGCTCAAAAGAACAACACAGTAAAAAACCAATCAAAAGTCCTAAATGCTAAGCCTCTAAGCACCATCTACTCTGGTCTATCACCATATCCGAAAAGATAGAAGTACCCAAACATGAGCTCATCCTCACCTGCAAAACTCAACAAGCAGCATCTTGAGTACGAAAGTACTCAGCAAGACTTACACCACTAAGTCTATTAAAGGAGTATATACTTTGGCTTTAGACAGGAATAAGCTATAAAATAATATTTTGCATAAAGTCATTAGCTCTGTATAGTAAATAAATTATAAACTTTAATATAACTAAAACTATAAGGACGACGCTACCATACCTACAACAAAGAATAAGTAACGGTTCATAAGCTCACAAATCACAATATCCTTCAAACCACAACTAGAGAATCGTACCATGATGTTGTTGCTGTACCAAGGCTTAGTCATAACCGAGACCGCGATAATTCGAATTATTTTTACACTTTGTAAAGTAATACATCTTTACCCACACAGCACATGACCACCGACTATACAACTCGTTAGAAGTAGGTAGTGATTCGATGTGACAATCTATTTCAAATACGCTATAATCATTTACACAGTCATTTGGTTAAGGCGAGTTGGTCGCACTGGGCCCTTATAGGGGTCATCTCTACCACCTTCTATACTCTCAAACTCGTAAACCAAATAATCGCAGCTAGATAAGGAAGAAGACTTATCTATCTATTATTTCAGCATGTAGATATATGAAGAGTGCCAAAGATAAGAAACACTTCATCAACTAATTTCTCCTAAACCACACTATAACTAACATTCATCTTTTAATGAGCATAATCAATTCTTACCAATTAAACCCCTATATCACATGAACAATGGTGACTTTACATTGTTCGACTTCTACTGTTTAAATTAAAGCCACACTAAGCAATATCGTAAAACCAACTTCTAGACCTATATAACTCCTCACAATGTAAAGTGATAACAAAGAGCAAGAAAGGTAATGCAACAATTAGGATAGCAGATATCTTACCTAATACCTGACTAATGCAATCATATTATTTAACAGAACACAACCATTTAAGACATATCCACAAAGGGTTAATATATACAGGATGATTGCCTTGAGTTGCATGTTCTTTGCTCTCAAACGCTTGCTCTGCTGCATCCTTCGAACCACCAATGTCACTCTTCGGTAGCTCACTTTCTAAACAGCAGAAGATGCACCAAATGAATGACATGACAATAATATGAAATGAGGTGCAAATACCATGAGAATTTGTAGACGTAACGTTCATTGAGTCATGATTGCAATGCAAAAATAATGACTTGATTTGAGTAAGATTTGATCAAAAAATGAGCAAAACAGTGTAGCTAGTCAGGAAATAGTGATTATAACTTTTAATCACTATTAAATTAGAATCTAATTATTCTGCTTTGGTTTTGGGTAAAAAGATATTTTTAGTGTGTAGATAACAGAGAGACAAATCCAATGAAATAAATTTCATAACAAACGGAGGTCAGATGATTTTTTTTATGAATTTTACAAGGTAGTAAGGTTGGGCTGAACCAGAGGGGTCGGATAGAGGTAAAAAAGGGTCGGACAGGTGAGAAAATGGTCAGGAAGGGTCGAACAGAGGTCGTAAAGGTCGGAAAGGAGTAAAAAAGGGTTGGACAGGTAAAAAAGGGTCGAAAAGGGGTCAGAAAAGGTCGAAAAGGTTGGAAAAAAGTCGGCAAAGGGTCGAAAAGAGGAGGATGATCACTTTAGTGATAAAAGTTGAGGTTCAGAACTTAAATAGAGATATTAAAAGCGTAATACCTCTTAAAAACTTTATTTTAGGTGCTCAAAGTGACATGCAACAAATTAGATGAAAGAATTATTTAGAATAATGAAATCTAGCCATGGATAAATCTTAGGCTCACACATAGAGAACCAAATGATCCAGAGAAAGAGAATAAAGATGAGAAAAACTTCACCTCGGTGCTCAAAAGCTTGGAGAGAAGCTCGAAGAAGAGAAAAAGCTTCGAATGAAGTCTTTAAGGTTGAGATCGTCAATGGCGGAGCTCACTCGAGTTGACAAAGATGAGCGGTTTCACGATGTCTCCGATGCCGATTCAGTTTGAAGAGGACTTGAAAAGTCATAGGAGAGGTCAGAGAAGCCTTTTCTTTGACTCTCAGTGATGAGCACGATAAAAATCGCCTCAACTCTTGCTACCATAGTGGAGAGGAAAACAATGGCGAAATAGAGAGAAGAGGGCGAAATCTGATGGTTTTAAAGTTTCTTAGACGGGAAACTCGACGAAAACGGAGGTGGGGACCATAGAGTAGTGAGTGTAGGTTCGAACAGAATAAACGGCATGTAACACAGGGAAAAAAAATGAGTGCCACGATGTAAAACACGCGGTATCACTTCTCTGCAGCCTGTCGAGAGATTGAAAGAGATAGAGGAGAGGCTGACAGGTGAGGTCACGATATTTTTTTTTTAGATTTTTTAGACTAGACTCTGTCTCCTCTTCGATCCTCAATTCGACTTGGTTTCTGGACATAAAAATTTTTATAGATTTTTCTGGTGATAGATAAAAAAAAGATGAATCTATTATCATTGGAATCACTGCTAACGAAAATATAAATTTCAAATGAAAATTTACCGAAGTCTAAGTTGATAGATTTTAAGAATTGAACGAATTTTTGAAGAATCAAAACAACACCTAAAAATTGAGTAAAGATCATGTAAATTCAAGTGACTTAAAGTAGTCATGCTAGAATTTTGATTTTACCGAGTGATATTCAAAATTTTAAGAGTTGTTTCACAATAAAATTTTAAATTTATTTAAATTTTAAATTTGAAATTTGAAATAATATAATTATGTAATGCTTGTGTTAAATGATACTTATAATAATGACTCGTGCTGGGATGTGACAGATGCCCACTCCCACTACGCACCGAGGCCCACCACCGTCGGCCACGTCTGAAACCTACGCACCTAAGGAAATCATTAGTGCCGCGGATGCGTAAGCTTATAAAGAGCGCAGGCGCGAGCTTGAACCAAGCAAGCCCACTCCCACCACCGAACCGCGCCCACTGATCTCACTTAGGACTACCAAACAACCAGCCAGCAACGCAGCTTGACGCGCTCGTACCACACGCCGAGTGATCAAGACGATGGAGCACGCGCAAGTCGCCGGAGCGGCGGTGTCCGGGAAGGTGAGCGACCCGGGGTCCGCGTGGTTCGACGCGGGCGAGCGGAGTGCGTCGGCCGGACTGGGCCACAACGTGCGGCTCATCGCCACTGCCGTCGCCACGTTCGTGTCCGTGCTCGGGCTCGCCCTCTTCCTGCACCTCTACATCTGCCACGTCCGGCGCCGGAACCGACGGCGCGCGGCCAGCGCGGCCGTGTTGCCGACCACCGCGGCCCCGGCACCCAAGGGTGGGCTCGAAGCCTCCGCCATCGCGGCGCTGCCGACCGCGGTGTACGGGAAGGAGGTGGGCAAAGCGGGCGGCAGCACCGAGTGCACCATCTGCCTCGGCGCCGTGGAGGCAGGGGAGACGGTGCGCGTGCTGCCGGCCTGCGGCCACGTGTTCCACGTCCCCTGCATCGACACATGGCTCACGTCCAGCTCGTCGTGCCCGGTCTGCCGCGCCGTTGTGGAGCCGCCGCCGCCGGGTGCAGTGGCGTGTGTTCTGGAGAAGCTGCAGGACATGGAGAAGGAGGAGGCCGGCAGCTCCGTCCCTGTGCGGGCAATTGGGGCATCGTTGATGAAGATGCTGAGCAGGGAAAAGCCATTGATACGGAGACCACAGGTCGCCGACGCCGGAGAGTTGGACTTGGAACGGCAACAACCGCAGCCACAATCACAGCAGCAAGAACAAGCTGTGGACAATTAGTTCAATATTTTTCCTTTTTATCTTTCTCTCTCTTTTTTTGCACATCGTTTGTAAATCCCGCACTCGCGTGTGTGATTCTAAGAAAGTGTATGAGCTCTTAACCCTTTTTTAGTGAATGTTAAGGGCCTGTTTTGAAATAAGTGACTTTGATTCAAATATCTTCAACTCTCTTTCAGTATGAATTGAATCCTAAAGTTTTAGGGCGGTCTGCTCTTTCAATGATCACCAAGTTTTCACTCAGGTATTGATGAAGCTTTAGATTTTACTCATCCCTTATGAAGCGAACTAGATAAAGGTGTGCTAATTTTTGTAAGGAAAATATTCCCCCTTCTCGTCTATTATTACGATGCTAAATTTTTGGCATGATAGTGCTGCTCCCACGTATCGAACCATCATTACAGGCGTTAATGTCTTTTTTGGCACAGTTTATCTATAATTTATTCACACAAATAAAGATTATCTCAAATATCAAGATTCTGCAACAACTTGTGGTCGAATAACTTTTAAATAAGTTTTTTTATTCAATAAGCAGAAGTCATGTTGCAGAACCCACTCTCTCCCCTTTTTTTTTTTTTTTGCGACTCAAACAATTCATTGATCATTCCCTAGTTATGCACATGCCTAAGAACAGTTTATGCAAAACCGTTGGCACTTTCGGATGAATCCACATCTTTCTGCAACCTTTGTTTAAATTGGTGCGAGCCTTGGATGGCGTGTTTGGATCCTTAGATTGTGAAAATCAAATTTGGTAAGGCCAAATCTACCCTGAATTTCAGAAAGCTTTGTTCGTCTCCACTAGTTATTAAATCGTGGACACTCAAAACTGGTTCAAAATTCCAGGTATTTTTCTTTAGATAAAATCAAATTGTACGACGATGGTGACGGTCACTTACGTTTTCTCTTACTAGACAAGTAAAGTCTTCGTAGGGAAAAAAAAACACCAGAAAAGCACTCCTGTCATTGTACAGAGATAAAAGAAAAGAACAGTGGATGAAGAGCAAACCGGATAAGTTAAACTAGAACAACATGGAAGCACTCATATGACCCCTGCTTAGTCATTCCCATATGGAATTAGCACGCACTGATCGAAATATATATGTATGCATATATAAGTGCTCGTTCTCACACATGCGTACTGACGAACTCAGAGGAGTCAACACTGGCCAGCGAGCCGCGAGCACCAACCCAAGAGTCAGCTTCATCACGTCGCCGTCGTCTAAATGAGCCGGCCAGACCCGTTGTTTCTTGGAGTCTTGGCATCGCGGGAGGAAAAGCAGGCACCCTGGAGTGCCCGTCCGACGCAAAAGATTTGTTCTCCAACTCGAAAGTTGCGGCCGGTGACTTGGAAAGCTGACGCTTACGTCGCCGTTATTACCGGGCCAAAAAAATTCGGTTGGGTCACCGGGGAAGGCGAAGGAATTCCGGCCGACTCGCCTAGTGTGTTGCTGGATGGGGCCGAGCATCCATGATCCGTCCGCGACAGCGACACGGAGAGGCGATTCGGCTCCAGTTTCATATGGAGCTGATACGGCCGGCCGGCCTCGAGCGGATTTGATTTGAATATGGTCCGTCCATCTATATAGAAACGAGGCGTGTTCGAAGCGGTGCGAGATAAACATGCCGAGATCGCGCTCGGGCCGTGATTTTATAATGGCCGGCCGGTGATTCCGGGTAGTGGGAAGTAAACAAGGTTTAGGCATCAGGGTAGCAGGAGTGCCAGGAAACTTTAATCTGCTAAAGATGTTGATGCTCGTAGCAGCAGAAGTACTGATGCTGCAATTTGAACCGGTCGGTGGCACTAAGCGGTTTGGATTAGCAGGAATAAGGTTCTTCGCCCACAGATATATGACGGATAAAAGTTGGATAATGTTCGCCGCCCTCGCATGATTAGCAGTCTCCACCGATAAACCTTCTCCACGCCCAAATCGAACGCGTAGCAAAAAAGTTAGGCGGGTGAACGTTTGAAACTTCGCGGAATGTAGTAAGCTGCCGTAGCGCTAGCCACTGGCAACAGGATTAGAGTGGATAACCCTCTCGCGGCTTCTGTCCAGACCTGACCAAGTCTGTATTCAGAGGACACTTGGCTGCTCTATTTTCTTCCTTTCTCATTTGAGATCATGACGCTTTCCTTTTGGGTGGGATGCAGGGATAGGTTGGCGAAACATGGAATGAAACTGGCACCATGAGAATGAAACCAAAGGGCAGTTCTAAAAGCAACGTAGAAATGGCAGCGCGCCTTCTCAGTTCTCACACTGGAAAAGCCAGCACGTCTGAATCCTGAGACAGAGCCGGAGCTGCCGGACGTATGTTGCGCATCGAGTCCGGCGGAGAGTTACGTGCCGCATCGACGTACAGCGACGACCTGATCGATACGTTTCAGGTATCGTTAAAGCGAGCAGGATCTCCAGGGCATGTGAATCGGGCTCCTGTGTCCGGATAAAGTGGTGGGGAAAGATAACAATCTTCTCACAAGCGGTAGAGAGTGAAAGCTCCACAACGAAGGGAAAAGGAGGTCACCTGCGAGACGAAAATTCGAAAGGATGGTTGGATGCTTCAGGTGTTTAGCTGCAAAAGTGTTCTTTGAGTATATCCAAAATACATGGTTAGCAGCTGAAGCACTCAACATGTTAGAGTGGTCTCAAGGTCGCAAAATTGACTACGATCACTTCAACTGCTCGCAGAACAGAGTAAGAGATTTACAGGCAGCAGGAGAATAGCTGGGCCAGGAACTCGGACCAATGACAGTAGCATCGCAAAAGACAAAACCAGCCACAATTGGCAGCTGACACCCGTCCCCCTCCGCCTGGACTCTATTGGCGTACACAACTCTGGGAGCCACCTGACACAACAGCAAGACGAATTCAGCCACCTTCGGCGCCTCGGACACTTGGGAGTTTGGGACCCCTCGTCTCGCCGCCGGCATCGCCGCTTTCATCAGCCATTCGAAGCCGCCAACACCAACGCCCAGCCGCCAGGCTACAGATCCTGTCCCTCTTGACTGCTCCAAACTGTCATACAGCTCGTAAGCCACTGCCTTGCTTTGTCCCCCATCCTAGTCCTGATACTTGGGCCGGATCAAAATCGTGCAGCCCAAAGCACGGTAAAATAGCACGGCCCAGCGTCCGATGAGATTAACGGGCCGGGCCAGCACGACATTGTAGCACGAGTCGTGGCGAGCCTCAGATTTAGGACCTATGGGCGGCACGGCACGGATGTTGGATCGTGCCTGGGCCGGCACGACATGAAATAAGCCCGAGAATGGGTCAAACGAAGCCAAATCCTCTTTGGGTGGCTTTGATTATAAGGAGATGAGGACCGCATCAATTTTCCGGAGTGGGACTTAAACTTCCAGTGGCGCTGGCCGTCGCGCTTGGGCCAATTCAGCCAACGGCCCACGAGAGGCTAGCAGCCTGCGACGGTTTTCTACCACTGCCATGCGGGCCCCATTAGTCAGCGCTTGTTCTTGCAAGGGCTCTTGCTGCAGTCTTTTTTTATTTTGATTTAGATTTTAGAATTGAAACTTGTATAACTTTCGTATATGCTGTCCAAATTTGAGGATTATTTTTTCTAAAATGTTGTGACAATATGCTCCATCAATTGAATGTGTTTTTAACATGATATTATATTTAAATTTTATAATTACCAATTATTTCAATCATAGCCACTATTCAACATTCTCTTCACTTTTTTGTAAATCTTTTATAAAATTAAAATTTTAAACTATTTTTTTGTGTACATATACAACTTGTATACCTCCACACATAAAAAATTTTAAACGATTTTTTTGAAGCACCTAAATTTGTGTAAGTTTGAAAGACTCCTCATTTATGTAAAAGACTAATAACCTTTATTTGGCTTTTTAAAGCTTTAACACAATTCACACGAATAGATTTGATTTTATTTTTCAATTTTTTATAGGTTAGGTTTTCTTTGAAACAACCTCACAACAAATTTAAGTCTAAAATTCATTATAATTTTAAAGATAAAAAAATGAGAAAAGTGTGTGCTTTCCCTGGAATGGGGCTGTACTTGAGCCAGCCCCGTGCTTGGGCCGTGTTCTCACCGTGTCGGGCCGGCCGGCACGGCCCGACAAGGTACGATGGGCCGGCGGCCGGAGGCACGATTCGGCCGAAACTGGGCTGGCCCGCGCAGCACGACACGAGTCCCAGGTCTACCCATCCTGCTGCTGCTCGGTCCTCGCATTCTACAGCGGCGCCTGGCACTCCGGCAGAACCATTGTCACACGTGACCGAGGTCCCACCGATTCCCTAGTCCGCCATGGCACGTCTTGGTGCTGGGGCAATTCCGGCAACAGGTTCATGACCAATGCGCCTAACATGTCCTGCGACAACAGGGCACGAAATTGGAGGACTGTCGACGACAGTCTGTTTTGCAACAAATAGTTCAGGTAGACATGCGGAGTAAGTCAGCACCCGCTGACCTTGCAGGTGAACTTCTGAAGCACCACTAAATGACAGCGAGCATCCCTGGGTGCGAGGGTGCGAGTGTGCGATTGAGGCGTAGATGCACATGAAAGAAATAGCGCAAACCAGACAACCAAGAACCCACAATTTCCATTAGCATGACCAGTCACTTTTCGCCTCTTTGCAAGAATTTCATAGCATAGAGAAAACTGAACAAATAAGAACTCCGCTAGCTAATTCTGTGGTAACCCTACTGTCTACTTGAAACTAGAAACCCATCATTAGCAAAAGATTCATAGATCATCTAAGATTTACGCAATGCTCTAGGTGATAAAAGCACCAAATTTTGTTGCTAATACTTCAATTGTCCAGTAGCACATGGTAAATTTATCTACAAAACATATCAACGCTATGAAAGTCAATAAATAGATGTACGGCCATAAATAAAATGGTAACCCTCGCTTCTTTGCCCATAGAAAGGTCTGTCTTATGTTAATCCTTATCTTTACTACTTATAAAAGACGCAATTCTTGGTGCATGGTTCGTCGTCCATCGGTCCCCCGTGTGCGCCGACAGGTGGGACCCACTCGCCAGCCCCACAGGTGCTTCTCTATCGCCGCCTCCGCCTTCCGTTATATCGCTCCGCCTCCAGGCCCTCCGTCTGTCACCCACCCTGTGTCTCAGCCCCCGCACCGGATCGTCTGCTCACCGCCGCTGCCACCTCCGCCCAGACACCGCCTCCGTCGTCTACGCCGCAGCCACGTCGATTACTTCGAGGAGTTCCGAGGATGAGCCATTCGGCGGTGGGAGATCGATATTTGGGGACGGGGATGATTTACGGTTGCTGCTGCGCTGGCCAGTCGGAGCGACTCTCGAATCCACGTCGCCGGCTTACGGTAGGAAGCCCATCGACCACCCGCTCTACGCCTTACAGCCGTGGTCAGTTGAAGCATCCGCTGCCGCCTTTTAAGCCATCTGCGCAGCGCTCTTCCTAGATGCAGTACCAGGGCGTGGCGGAGCCTGCAGGTGCACGCACCTGGGCAGCTCTCTCTCTCTCTCTTTCTCTCTCTATGCGCATGTGTAAACCCTTCCTTAATCCTCACTTTTTCCCCTGCAGAAGCCGTACGTATTACATGATCTTGGAAAAATCCAAGAAGCAAGCGTCCATCAGCATTCAGCAGGGCCAATGTACAATTCCATCTTAATTTGCTTGGACCTAATAAATCCAACTTCTAATATATATCTAGACTGCTTTGAAACGATTAAGTTGTATTGAGATCCAATTAGAAAATCACCTCTGTGGCCAATAGATTCTTGGGTTTTGGTTAAGCAGAACTTACACTTGACATGGCTACTTATTCCCCAGAAGTTCAAGGGAAATAATAATTGCAGAATGAAGAAATATAGTCACTTTTCTACTGGATTCTTCTAAGATTGCCTGCAGTGTCCTTATGAAGAAATATGAATGCTTTAGAATTGGCCTGGCATTTTTGACACGTATTGGAGCCCAAAGTCACCACTGCTCACGCAGTCCAATGCCTAGAGCAGGATGATGGGTTGGACACAGGTATTTCTTGTACTTGCATTTATTTTGTAGTGAAGCAAAATGCTGCTTTGAATAGCCATTTGAAAGTCACCATAACATGCAGCATTGACAGCTTAAATGTAAAGCAATCTGAGGTTCACTTTTATCATTCGCTGCTAATATATAGTACCAAACACACATGTTTCATACGAAGAATGAATATGTGCAGCATGCAAACTTGGATCCTGATCTATTTACTGGACTACGAATTTGCTCAAATTTATCAGTGGTAGCAGGAAGTCAGTTTGAGCCTTATTTTCCTTTCGAAAGCTATTGCATTGCAACCTTCATTGTTGCTTACTCGTGTTGAAACTGATACGCTATCTTTTGTTTTACCGTTTGTGTTTATATGTGCATATGTACAACTTGTACGGTACAAGGATGAGCAGGGCCACTTTGATTGCCAAGTTTGTCCGACATGAGCTGCGTTCACCTTTTTAATATCATTCTCCAGTGCTTTGTAGTTCCAATGGTTCTTTAACTACATCAACAGTTGCTTCAATTTTAAACTGAATTTTAAACTGGAGTTGTGTTGTAATTTTAGTCTCTATAATACTGGTCATGTTGACACGGTAGAGATCAATATGTTTTTAATAACGTTCAGATGAATCAATTCAAGATAATACTGTTGACTGCATCTTTTTGTTTTCTTTAATAGGAGTAATTAACTTGCTAACAGTCAATATTCTATGTTTGTTTCTGATTATTTCATCTTTGTAATGGAATGTTGCCCAGTTCAAATACTTTAGATTAAGATATGTTCAAATATAGTTCAGGAAAGAGCATTATGTATATTGTTTTGTTGAATTACACAAAGCATGTAGTGTGATTTGTCATTTTTGGTCGTAGCTGTCTTGCGTCCGTAGCGGAGCACGGACATTCAACTAGTTGAAGCAAATGAACTAGTATATCATGTTGAGCACAGCGAAGCAAAAAATACATCATGCGTACCTGAACTTCCTTGTCAATTTTTTGCACCCTAAGAATGGGCTGCAGCTTGACCTCTCCCTAAGTAAAATTGGAATGTAGATAACACTCCATCCTGGAGTGGTACTTCTACGGCCGTTGTACGAGCACTTTGTACAGCCTCTAATCCTCTATGTTGCTATTTATGGCCCAGCCGTGCCGAGCGAGCAAGCTAGGTGCATTTGGGCTTTTGGGCATAAATTGCTTCCTACACACGAGCTCTTGTTGGGCCGTTGTAATCCATGTCACGGGGAAGTTTTTATTTTTTATTTTTTTTTTGGAGAAAAGGGGAAGAACCCTCTCAAAAAAGAGAAAAAGGGAAGAAAATCGTTGTTCGGTTTGGCTCGGCTTTGTACTTTCAAGCCAGTGTGAACTTTCAAGCTGATTTTTTTTTTCAACTACAGAACTGGCACTCCACTAAAGATTTTCTTTTCCAGCTAGAAATATTTACGTTGCTTCCGAGCATAATTGATGAACCCAGTCTGCCATCGTGTTCACGTGCTACCCCTTTTAAATTTTTGCATTTTTTTGGAGCACCCGTACAGAGACTTCCCGAAGCAGGGAAAAACATCTACTCCTGGAGTACTATGTAGGAGTACGTCGACTCTGATTGATGGTGGAAGTTTGATCTAATGGTAAGAGTAGCGGTAGTACATTTAGGCCTTTTGGAACTAGATATTTCATAAGAATCTAAATTTTTTTTCATAAAAATCAGTTTAAGTTTATAGAAAAAACATAAAAAACGAAAAAAATTCTAGCGTTCTAAAAAGGCTTAGTTGGAGTAGATTAAAAGCAGAGAAGATTCCTCCTGCCAGGGAAGAATTTGACAGACGCGGTTAGATAACTGATCCCGAGGATTTGCGAACATGCTGCTGTCTGACGGAAGGATACGCTCGCAGTTCTTTTAGGCGAAAGGCGAAGCTGAGAGTAGTTTATTCCTCTGCCGAGCACGGACATGGTGAAGCAGCTGAGGCGAGAACTGATGCGGCTCGCGCTAAACGAGCCATGGGACTACAAGCACGGCAGTAAACTCCCACGACTCCATGTTTAATCAACCAGTCGGGGCGACGCAACTCGCAAGCCCAAACTTATATCGATCTCCGCAGGCCATCTCCGCACGAGTGATTGACTGAATCCGCTACCAAAAAATTCATGCAGATGCAGCAGATCATCACTCGGTTCGGTGTTCCTCATGGTGGTCCAAAGCGGACCTCTCCCTTGTCATCACTGTCCGAATTACGACATGTAATCTGTCTCCTTGATTGCTTGATTTCGTTGCGACGCGGACGTTTACACGATAAGCCCGTAACCAGAGTTATCGGCCGGCGTCGTGCTGGGTCGACAGGCGCGTGCGCGTCCATTTTTGGGTTGGCAGCGACGGCGAGGCGATTCATTTCCCGGCCGATCCTTCCGCGGGCGGGCACTCGCAGGCAGCTGGATCCGGGCGCGGCGGGCGGACAGCGGCACGTGGACGGAGGATTCCCTGCCAACCTTCTTAACTGCCTCGGCGCCTCCCTTTTCGGCTTTCGCTGCCACTTGAAACCACCAACCTCCCCTCCCCGGCCGGCCGTCCGGCGCGCACTCCACTGACCCATCGATCGATCAATCTCGAGCAGCTGCAATGCAGTGCGTCGCTAGCTGGCTCAGGCTGTCCTCATGTTCCAAAAGTCTCGTCCCATGTGACCCTCCAATTTCCGTTCC
>BCLG01002112.1:20092-39214 GCA_001602295.1 Zoysia matrella
TCGGTCGCGTTCGTCGAGGTGGCTCCGGCGGACGGCGGGGCCGGGGAGTTCGACAGGCTCGACGACGACCAGCTCATGTCCATGTTCCCCGACGAGGGGGGCAGCGCGTCCGCGCCGGGGTCCGAGAACGGCGGCAGCGACAGCGACGGAAGAGACAAGCGCCCCGCGGCAGCAGCAGTGGGCGCCGGCAAGGAGTGCGCCGATGAGCGGAACGGGAACGTCGTGGCCAAGGAGCCGGTACCCGGGCAGGACGCCGCTGCCACCGTCGCCGCCCCCACGGAGCTCATTCGGGACCCCAAGAGGGTCAAGAGGTGAGCCGACGGCTGCGACCGATGCACGCACGCATGCTTCTTGCATGTGCGCAAGCAATGCATGATGTTTTTCTTCTCGTTACGATTATGACGCCGTTATGTGCAACAAGCGGCTCAGCTCGACACGCAGAAACTGATAAAGCGGTTGCCTCGAAATGCTTGTAGGATCCTGGCCAATCGGCAGTCGGCTCAGAGGTCGCGGGTGAGAAAGCTGCAGTACATCTCCGAGCTCGAGCGCAGCGTCACAACCCTGCAGGTATACAGAATTATTATAGCCATGCAACTTTGCGCAATTGTAACTCGCTCAACCAAGCTGAAGCCAACACACTGCACTCGAAACCTACCTTACGCGTCAACAGAATTAAGCTTAGCAAAATGCGTAGATAAAAGCCAAATATTCGTGCAAGCTGGAGTACGTAGTCATCACTAGTAACTAAGCTAGCTCCGCAAAATAACGGAGCTGAATTCTAGGAACGGGATCACTTGACACCAAAGTAAAACTTTCTTGACACCCTTTCTCCGTATAGATAGATCCTACCAATATTCTGTCCTGACTCGTTTGAAGTAGCAGAGTACAAAACTAGTGCATGCGCTTGTATGTTACGTACAGTTTGACGTCTGCGTCACCACGCAATTTCTCAAGAAGTTACAACACGAATTACCAGAACCTTAGTTCAGAAACATGCACCTTATGTAGTTCAGAAACATGCGCTAAGCCCAAGAACTCGCTGGTGATCAGAGACATTAAAATTTTGCACAACATGTCATCACGGAATATACTAATTCCAAAGGCGGTTAACTCTTCAATCATCAACGTACATAGATATATATAACTAACAAACTGGAGCACTGGAGGTAGATCGGCTGCACATGCTGGCCCCCAATAGCAACAGCGTCGCGAGCGAGAACCCATGTGCGTGCGTGGTGTGGAGCCGTGGAGGCCGGCGCCCCTTTGCTTGGCAGCCGCGAGACGCAACGCACCTCGCATCATCGAGTCCTGAATTAGTCGCAGGCTCCTCCTCCTCCCGTGTCCCGTCTCCCGTGCACGTCCGATGTCTTTACCCCCGCATGCGATGCGAACGCGAATGCGAGAGCGGTACCAACCCAACCCAACACATGTAGTGACATGATCCAATCGCACATGCCTCCGCATGCATGTGGAGTGGTCCCTGTGTGCCGGCCGGATCGGTCGATCTGCATACCGGGAAGCTGGTGGAACACGAGCCTTGCCCCCTAGCGCGCGCAAGACAGATCTGGATGATTTGCTAGTGTCTCGCCCGCGACGCGTTGGGTATTGTTTTTAGTATTGGTATTTAACAATTCAGGCGTCAAATGGGTACTGTATGTGCATGCTTGATTGAATGAACATGTAAAAGCTACCACTAGAAATGGATGGGGTCCGAGTGTTTTTATTATTCGTGGGGAGGCACGGCACATGGAGCTAGCTAGGTACAGATCACAGAGGTTTCTCCGTGGTCCGGTCTCCGGTTTACTTGCCCGGGCCGTATGCTCGTCTTGTTCCCAGCAACTGACACAAGCGTAACCACGTGGTATTACTGGCTTAAGCTGCATCTACAGCTGATTCAGAACAAGTCGCGTGAATTTTGATGTTGGAAGCAGAAAGAAGCATCTTTTTATATCTCAAATTGGTTGGCTGTTTTGCTGCTTGTAGTAGTAAATGTTAATCGTTTTCTTGTCTTGCAGAACGAGGTGTCCGTCCTGTCTCCTCGGGTGGCATTCCTGGATCAGCAGCGGACCATACTGACCGTCGGCAACAGCCACCTCAAGCAGAGGATCGCGGCTCTGGCGCAGGACAAGATTTTCAAGGATGGTGAGTGGCGTGATTTCCTTGCATTGGGATGCAGTTTACAGACTGAATTACTAATACCGCATGTCAGCCAGAGCGTGAGGGGGTTCATCCCATCATGCTTCAAGAAACATTACCCATGATGACAGGGAAAATAATTGGCATGCTTTTTTGTTTTTCAGCTCATCAAGAGGCGCTGAAGAAGGAGATCGAGAGGCTGCGGCAGGTCTACGAGCAGCAGAACCTCAAGATGTCAGCTGGGGCTCCGGCCTCTGAACATGGGCCGCCACCCCCTGTGCGCGCAGAGAAAGAGCTCATGAGCTAATGGCTGATCCATGCGTGCCTGTCCGCTGTGCAGTCCGCCGTATCATTAACATTGGATGGAGGGAACATTGCATCATGATATTTTTTTTTCTCTCAGATTTTTGTGGATGTCTTCTTATTTTTCTTCTTCTTAGTATTCTTGCATTATTGACATGTGCATTCTTTGTGTATGCTAGTTTCGATTTGTTTTACTGTGCAAATGTGGTAAAGTCAAGTGAAAACTGAACTGTCATGTAAATCTTTTTGGATCATCGTCTAATTCTTCTATAGAGAAATGGTGCTCCTGGGTTTTGTCATGTTGGCAAGTTAACTGAAATTAGAGCGTCTCCAAGAGTTTTCGAATGGACATTATAAAGTTTAGGTACATCAAAAATGCTCTCGACCAGCTCCCTCAAAAGGTACACAGTTTTCTGATACCCCCAGGCCCTAGAACTGCAGATGACTGGAGCCAGAAATAGAGAGCGTAGTTGTGGCCCCAATCTCCGTTTGCGCGAACGACCTTTTGGAGATGTAACAGGCGTAACTAGTACATGACGGTGCTTCATTCTTAGGAAAAAAAATAACTTGCTTCTCATCCACAATGGGATGGGTTCTTGAGGCATCAAATCACTGAAATGAAGCACCCATGTTTATTTTTGCTATTCTCTCACAGTTTTTTTTTTTTTTTTTTGATAAAGCTAGGGGGGAAAGGCTCCCCACCTGATTTCATTGATACGGGGACAAGCCGGAGCTCGTCCGTCAATGTTTAAAAGTACAATTAAGTTTAGGTACACAAAAGAGGGATCACGGGGGGTCCCAATTGAGATCAAAGAGACTACACCAGGATTGTACAACATCCATTTCAGAAGATGGAAAGCGGTGGCACCACAGGTAGGCATCGATCCTACAAGCTGAAAGAAGCCGGGCCATAGACGGAGGCATACCATTGAAGACAACATCGTTACGGTGTTTCCAAACATTCCAGCAACAGAGGTGGACAAGTGTCTCAAAACGGCTCGCTGGCACCGAAGATGGACGAGGCAATTCCCAGAGTCTGGAGACTGATGGTTGATCGCCATCTCGCAGACCAAGTCGCAGCCAGAAAGGTCGCACAAAGGTGCAACCGAAGATGAGATGTTGTGGTGTCTCAGACAAGCTGTTGCAAACATCACAGGTGTCTGAGTCAACAATGTTTTTGCGGAGGAGGCTGGACTTGCAGTGTATGCGCTCCTGTGAGAGGAGCCAGATGAAGAATTGAGCTTTGGGAGGCGATCTGTTATTCCATGCGAAGTCTGCAAAAGGAGGCTTCTCCGATGAGCACATGAGCAGTCTGTATGCACTGGAGCTTTTCAGAGTTTGATCCCTGTCCGACAGAGGAGAGAGGCGAACATCTGGGCTATTAGTCAGCTGCACCTGAGAGAGAATGTCTGAAAGACTGCTTAGTTCCGCTTGCGCCAAAGAACTTAAGCGCGGAACCAAGTTCCTAGCAACTCCATGCTGCATGACGTGTCTGACCGAGAGGTGCCGTTCCTCTGTATGACTGTAGAGCACCGCAAACAGTTCAGATAGAGGTCCACCCGACAGCCAGGAATCATGCCAAAAGTCAGTGGAAGCACCATCCCCAACTTCAGAGATTGTGATGCTTTGGTATAGGGGGAGGAGCTGTCCAGTGAGTGCCATCAAGAGGCCCCTTGAGCGTCGCTAAGCAAATTTTAGAACGTGCCCACTGTGCCCATGCAGAACCATCCGGGTGATGCAGACGGTGTATCAGTTTCAGCATTAAGCAGTGGTTCTGTGTTGCTAAGTTCTTGACACCAAGACCACCTCGATCTCTCGGCTGAGTTACCTTGTCCCAGGCCACTAAGCAGTGAGCAGCAGAAACCTTTGCAGTTCCATTCCATAAGAAGGCACGACGGCTTTTGTCCAGCGCATCAATAATGCCTTGGGGAAGAGGGAGGACTGACATCATATATGTTGGCAAGCTATCCATCACAGCATTGACCAAGGTCGTTCGGCCAACATGGTTGAGGAAACGGTTCTACCATCCCGAGAGGTGTTTGTCGACTTTGGCAATGAGAGGGCTAAAGGGCGACAAGTTTAGTTTGGTGTTGGAGAGCGGCTGGCCCAAGTAAGTCTGGGGAAAGGTTTCTCTTTTACAACCCAGGGTGTCGCTGTAGCTCTGGATTTTTGCTTCTTCTATGTGCATCGGCACCAAAGTACTTTTGTTGAAGTTGATGTGCAGACCTGTGGCTTCTGAGAACTGGTTCAGAACAAGTTTAAGCTGATCAACATCTTCCTGCATGGCTCTAAAGAGGATCAAAGTGTCATCAGCGTACTGAAGAACAGCACAGGGGAGGTTTTCAGCGATCGGGTGCCTCACTGTCCCACGGAACTTGAGCAAGGCCGGGAGAACATCTGCCACCAAGAGGTTCCTACTTTTAAAATGAATGCATTGATGAAGGCAAATACAAGCTGTGGAGGCTCAATCACCTGGTGCTTGTTCAGGCACTGATGCTTGATTTTTGGGCTCAAGCACCGGTTGGTGCAATGGTAAACACCGGTGCCAGAGCTGAAAAACTTGTTCAAGCACCGGGCCGAAGCCAACGTTGTGGATGGTCTAAGGACTGTCAGTGCTGGTTTGTAATGAACAGGCCTTTTCTGCAGTACCACTTTCGCTGATAATTCATTCTTTTGAAGAGTGCTTACTGCTAGTACCTCCCTTATTCCGTGCCTCTACTTCCTAAAATAATCCTCCCACTCGCATTTATAACTTGTCCATATCGCGTTGTTTCCTCTGTTGCGTACACATGTGCAACAATTCGTAATCCGTTGAAAGTTATTTACTGCTATAATGAACCCGCGTCACGCTTCAAAGCGCAGTTCAGGTTCATTTATCTGATCCAGCTCGATTGTTGATGCTCTACCAATTCAAATTTCTTTTTCGAACGCTGCTGGATGCATATTTCATTAAGAGACCAATTCAAACTTTGGATGCTTCAGCTACATTGTGTTGAACTCGTTGTGCATTGTTCGCTCTCAGTTACTGGCAAGTTAGTTGAGCCCATCTCTCTACAAATTCTGTATATGCGATCAGTACTTTTGAGTTATTATCTGCTTGAAAAAATGACATTGCAACCTCTTTTTTTGTTTAAAGATGGAGGAAAGAAGAATTTGTTTTTAGCAATGTATTGAAGCTCAGTACAACTATGCAACTTGAAATAATTGGTTACCTAAACCATAATGATCCGTAGCTGAGTACTAGTTCATATAAATGACTGGGTCAACATTCTCCAAGAACTCTGGTTTGCTTTCTCAGCTCTCATTTTCAGGTTCCAGGACCAATAACAATCTCATAAAGTTTTATTCGACCACAACCAAGCAGCAGTTATATATATAACTACAGGCTTCTGAGTTCCTGAAACAAAGAACAAGAGGGCCAGAAGTTCTTTCTTCAGCAAATTCAGACTGCGCTGAACCTGTAAAACGTAGAGCTAAAGACAAACTTAGCCTGATTAACAGTAGTTAGTTACAGGCCACGAGCTCCTGCTAAACACTGAACTGACGAGCAGCCGCACTGTTTCGTCGGTTCACTCCTCCCATAATGGACTGCCGTACATTTGTTCGGTGCCAACCTCGCCGCCGTAGTAGTAGGGGCCAAACGAGAAGCCGTTCTCCTCCCCCTCCTCCCCCCACTCCATGGCCATGCCGTCCATGTACCACTCACCCATGCACTCGCCGAGGAACGGGCCCATAGAGGCCTCTGTCGTCTGCGCCCACTGCGTGGTGCCATCGTCGAAGACGGCGTACCGCGAGGGGGACCGCGAGCACCTGCATCCGTCGAGCTCGATGTCGGATGGGACGCCGTCGGCGAGGCCGCAGTCCTCGCAGTCGTGGTGCGGGTGGATGGAGTTCAGTTCGTGGCTCTCGACGCAGCCGTCGAAGACGTCAGCCGTGAAACCGAGCTGCGGGCCGGTCGCTTCGTCGTCAGGCTCCGCGGCGCCGTTGAAGGACGCGTCCAGGAGCTCCACGAGCAGGTCGCCGTCGATCTCCGGCACCTCCATGATTTCGTCGTCTTCATGCTGCTGCTGCTGCTGTGTGCCGTCCATGTACCTACGTGGATCGAATTTCAAGCCTCTTTCTGGGCTGCTGGAAACGAGGAGAGGAAATTGAAGGGTGTAAGTGCCGTGGCCCGTGGCCTTGGACTGATCAAGGATGGGGTGTGTGACTGATGCAGCCGGGGCTGGTGGTTTATAGCGAGGCATGGGGTGTGCCAGCTCAAGAGCTGCGGGCCGAGTGGCCGGCCGGTCTCACACCTAAGCGTCATGTATACCGGACGCCAACTTGCGAACAGTATTGAAAGGTCAGTGGCCTGGTACTCCTCCTACTGTTCCCTTCGTTCCCGCTAAGAGATTGCTGATTGCTTTAGTCGGGAGCAACAAACTAGTGCTAACTGGCAGCGCGGATCGTGGAGCAAAGCAAAAAATGGTTAAGACGTTCAGGCTAAGCTGCTGTAGCCGGCGCGTATTTGAGTGTACGAACGGGCTCCATCTTTGTGGTTTGTACGAGATTCTGCGAGTCTCTTTCAAACGGCTTATGCGGTTTAGGCCTATAGTAACGTGACTACAATAGCTACAGTATTGTAAACTTAAAATATTTTGAAAACATAGTTTGTTTAACAAATAAAAAACAATTTATATAAATAGTATTTTTACTGTATCTACAATCTATAAATCAGTTGAAATAAGCTGCAAAACACCCTGCGTTGTGGTCGTACAAGGAACTGTTCGCGCTTAGCAGCTCCAAGGGCCGCCCTGTTCCCCATGAATGCAGCGAGCGATCGATCGAGCTGGGTTCAGCTGACCAAGGTGCCGTGAGAAACTTCGGTCCATATCCGTGCAAGATAGTTTTTGACAGAAGTTACTGTTGATACAGAGGGCGGCCGGGGTTATGCGAGATGCAAGAATGGTAGTAGACCTGCGCATTGTGAATATTACTGGCAGTGATTGTCCTTGGCAGTGTGCCCACTGCCATCGATCTCCAAAAGAACACTGAAAATTTGGTCACGGTTTGGATCGTGATCCGTCACTGCCGACTTTTTTTTTTTTGTGGAAACCGAAGAGGGTAGTGTTACCGGAGGGTGTCCCGTTTTTCTGTTCAAAGCACATGGTTTGCCTGGCTTGGACTACCTAATACTATCATTGGTCGGCCGGGCTATTCAGACACCAGCTTTCGCTGCTCACCGGTAGTGGCGGACATCATGGGTCGGGGGCAGACGGGACGTCAGCGGGTAGTCGCGGTTGGGGTCCGGGATCGCGGCTCGCCCATGGCAACTTCAGGTCTTGTTCCAGTTCGAACCTCCTGTTCCGTCCGGACCCCGACGCGTCTCTACGCTTCGGCCGCCGCGCGCCGCTCGACATTGAGACCGGGCGCGTACTCCCTCTGCTGCTCCGCCTCCACTTGTATTCCTCACTGGCAATCTCCGGCCGGAGCACGAGATCATGGACGCGGTGGACATCCTGGGTGGGTGCCCGTGGCGCCTTTGTGTTGCTTCGCAGAGCTGGTACCTCACTGAATCCGAATTGAGACTCACGTTCACCGAATTGCCATCCCAAGTCCAGAGTCTCAAATCAGCAGGGCACGAGCAAGCACGACGAATTGAATCCAATCCAACAGAAAATTCGAAGCGG
Organism: Zoysia matrella; assembly: GCA_001602295.1. Taxonomy (NCBI): domain Eukaryota; kingdom Viridiplantae; phylum Streptophyta; class Magnoliopsida; order Poales; family Poaceae; genus Zoysia; species Zoysia matrella. The sequence goes on from BCLG01002112.1 coordinate 28,201, forward strand.
TGATGACTGAATACAGCAGGAGTCCACAAGGGTCTTGGGGAAGCGAACGGCCCATGATGCTGGAAATCTTGCGGTGCTAGTGGGCTCTAATATCTTTGAACCCACCGGCCTAGCGCAGTGCAGCCCGTGAGATCACTTCCGCAACTGCGAGCCCCTCTTTTCGAGCTGGCGAGCAGAGCCGCGGACAAACTGGCGCGCTCTCCACGATGCCACCATCCATCCCCCAAGATGGATGATGTCCGCACCAGGGTTCACGAAATTGTCGATGCTGTAAAACCGGTCGAGGCCAGTATTTCGGTTTTTGGAAAAATAAAAAAACTGATTCGAAAATCAATTAAAATTCAAAATTTAAAATTTTGAAGTTTATCGGTTTTCGAATCAGTAAACCGGTCGGTTTGGCCGGGCTAGCCGGCCGGTTTTAGGAGAAACCGTTGCGGCGGTAAACTGGTAGGTTTGGCTGAAAACCGGTCGGTTTCGGCGAAAAATCGGTCAACAAAATAAAAAACCGAAAAAATATTGAAAAATCCGGAAAAGATAGAAAAAAATCTAAAAAATTTCGGCATGACTTTTTCTAAATTCTTGCAATACATTTACATAATGTATACTTTATCAATTCGTAATAACACACACAATTTGATAATATATCCATACCAATATAATTCATATTTGATATATAAAGTCATACATAAAATTCATATATAAAGTTGACACTTCACATTAGAATTGTATTCCAATCAAAATAAGTCCTATTGCACTCATCAATTGACATTATTTGAATTCCTCTAGTGACGAGCAACTCCGCTTTAATTCATTTCAAGTTTGACCTATCAAACCGAAGTTATCTCCTATTGTGAGCACAAAATATGATAAAATTTGAGATTTTATCATTGGTACACTCATGTGGTCGTTGTTTGTGAGCTTAATTACTCAAAGGATAATTGTAGTACTAAAACTTTGGTTGTACGAGGTATCACTGTCTGTCCTCGAGTAGTAAGCACTATATTGATGTTGTCTACCCTTTATTGTGATTCTCTGTGACTGTGAAGCTTCATGATCTTGATTTTGTGTAGCAAAAGTTAAGTCTGTCTCATCTGCAAAAGAAGTTAAGTGTAAGATAAAAAAGTTAAAATTACTCATATGATGCAAAGATATTGTTACATGTGAAATGATATGTAGTTGATGGTGGCTGAGAGTCAGAAACCACGTCCGTATCGTCTGGTGTATCTTCAAAATCTGTTCGGGAACTACTGTCATTGAATCTCGTGGCACTACTCCCTCTCTTCATGTTCTTACACTACTTACAACAGAACCCAAGGTACACATTCTCTCTGTGTTTCTAAACCGAAATCCGATTGATCCGTCATATTACATTGAACAAAACATTAAAACTAAGCAAATCACTCAACATTTGAAGAAAAATTGAAAAAAAAAACAGCACATCACCTCCTCTGCTCGAATCCGGTAGATCAACCAGCTAACCGAGCTAGCCAGTCGGCTAGCCGTTGCCCCGGCTTCCGCGCGGCGCCCGCGCAGCTAGCCGCTCCAAGCGTTGCGCTCACGGAGCCGCCTGGCTTGCCGGGCTTATCGGCCGGCTAGCTGCGCTTGGGCGCTGGCGTGAGGGAGAGCTCCCGAACGCGAATGGAGCCTTCTGGGAGAGGATAAGTTAAGTTTTTTATTTTCGCACATTTACTTTTCTGTATTTTTTTGCACTTAAATCTTAAAAAAAAATTTAAAAAATTTCACCAAAAATCATGATTGTTTTTTAGTTTTTTTATATATTTTTTTAAATCTGTCAAATTTTCAAATTTTAAAAAGATTTAAAAACGAAAACAGTAAATCGACCAAACCAGATCGGACCGATTTGACTAATTTTCACAAAAATCGCTCTAATTTTCACGGTTTTATGAACCCTGGTCCGCACTGTACTGGAGGAAGTCCACACGGGCTTGCAGCACAGATACGCGAACAATTATTCGGCCGCCGACCAGCTCCAAACCGCTAGGCTGAACTGAAGGTCCAAACGGCTGTCATCTCTCCTCTTTTACGTTTAACAGTTACGGAGTACGTACGAGCCCCTTTCTGTGACTTCTCTCTTTTTCAGGGTCGTTTCGGAGGTGGTACGCACCATGCAGTGTGGCCATTGGCCCCTGCTTCAAGGACACTAGGTCACTAGCTGTCTTGCTACGCATCCTAATGTGAGAAGATTTGTGTGTAAAAAACATCCAGCGAAATAAATTTTGAGCAGTCGGGCGTTAATATGCCATGGACCAGGGCACCAGGCAAAGGTAGTCTTGCAACTGAAGAAACCTTTCTGTGTGGGCAAACACGGACACCAGCTTCAAATAGCGTTCCCCGTCCGTGCCGGCTTCCGGCACCAACCCCAACCGAACCGCGACGGAGTGAATCAATGGAGAGTGAACGAGCACCGATCTCTCAGCTGGCGGCCTCAGAAAGGCGACCCCGGCAGCAATGGCTGGACCATCCCCTAGTCTAGCGTGTCCAGGTCTCGACGGACATGGAACGGAAAATTTCTCCAAAACGGCCGTACGTGATCATCCTTTATCACGCCGCCCTGGTGGTACCCTGGTCCATGCCATAGCCGCCAACTCGATTACACCCGAGAATACGATGACCACGACGCGTTGGCTCCCGTTCCGTGTGCAGAGATCATGTGACCCAGGGTCGCTACTGGATCCGGTGGTGGTTGGACGGGTCTTTGTTGGCGAGAGCATCATTTCTTGCCGGAAGTTGCATGCCAACCCTCTCGATGGCTTACCTCTTTGTCCCATTGGCAGTCAAGATGAAGGGGGCAGGTATTTTTGCAAATTTATATTTTTGACTCGTAAAATATATATTAGTGGCTTTTATGAATCAATGACATTCTCTTCATGATTTAACAATAATTCGTTCATTAAATCTATTGGACAAATAGGTACGTCTGCAACAACCCGCAAAAGCTCGCAACATTGTTATGTTTCTTCTACTTTTACTAATTTGCATAAAAAAACTGACTATTGTTTAGAATATTCTTCATCAAATTTTAGCGAATTTTATTGAAATTTTATAGTTTGAACGCGAGGTTTTAATTATAGGGTCTGATTTTAAATTCATGCATATAGATAAAATAAGTTAAAAGCATGACTTTAAAATTACTAATGTTTAAAATTAGAGATATAGATAATAATAAAGTGGTAAATTGTAGATTGAATAGATAAATTATCAGATTCTCGTAATGTTCACATATTTTTTTATTGAATAATACAATTTGTGAGTTACTATAAAATATTTTATATATTTAATTCGTGGCTAAGGCTCGCGGGTGTATGATACCCGCCCCGCTGCAACTTGAATCGGCAGCAGGAAGAACGCGGAGTCCGACACGCGACAAGTGAACACGGCTACACCGGTGCAGTAGCCAGAAAATGGCCGGCAGGAAGCATCCATCACCCATGGACCACAGACCAACTCGCATAGTACTGTAATTTTACTCGTCGCGATGCTCCAGCACCCACAATGCTCTTTTTTTTTTTACCATGCATGTGAAGGGCTTGAAAATGTGTCGGTGTGCAGTGCAGCTCCGTCCGGTCTCCGGTATCTGAACCGCTGGTTGTCGAATTCGCATGGCACGGCACTGGGTGTTGTGTGATCGTAAAGCGAACGCGGCTCGGCGACGAGGCCTCCGCGAGTTCCCCAACAAGAGGACACGGTCCTTAACCTGGACTGTCTAATGACTCAATAATGCCGGAGACGGAGCATCAGAGCGTTATAACTCATCAGTCATTGCTGCTCTAACCTCAGAGCCTCCTAATCATGAAGTACTAAATCAGCATAGAAATCGCAAGGAAGGTGTTTAATGGGAAGAACTGACCTTCGTGCTGAAGTGTGGATATAGCACGCTATGGATTGCAAGAGGAGGAATCCCCGGCATGCCCACTCGTTTGCTCATAAACGGCCTCGCTTTTGGAGATGTTCATGGTTTTTGAGCTGCTTTGTCGCAACAAGCAGCCAGAGCATATGCAGTATCAGTTTGTCGCTGAGTTTGTTAAGCTAGTTGTGGTTGTGTTCCACCATAATCCAGAGAAAAAAAGAATCTTATAGATGAGCAGCAGCTAAGATCGTGCCACAAAGCCACATTTTACTAATTTGCTGTAACTGACCATATTAAAGCCTACTTACTAATGCTGCAGCGTGAGTAGTACTCGCCATCACAAAGAACCAAATTTGTTACTGTACACTGTCCTGATGATTACAGAGTAGGGGCTCATAATCCTTGAAACATTCCTCCTCCAATGACAGTTCCTGGTAAATAAAAGGAAACAACTTTCCAGCAATTACCTGAAAGTTAACCTCCCCTTGAGAACGGGCTCGGCGATGACACTGCCCTTTTCCGTGCTCGACAAAGCGGTGCCAAAACGGTTCAAAAAGCAAAAGCAGGCGTACTCTAGTCTGTAGTAGTACTACTCTGTAGTGCGTGGAGTCGTTGACTACTGTTACCTCATTTCTCACAAAGGCCCGTTAAAAAATAAGGTCTCGTTGAAATGTAGAATTTTCATAGTAACTTCAGTAGAAGTGAATTCTTCTTTCACTAAAAAAAAAAAAAACTGCAGTAGAAGTTGCCTGCAAAGTGCCAAAGGAAAACGGAATCACCATCACCCTGTGACCCGCCACCGCCATAAAAAGCAGGGCTCGGCTCGGAAGCACCCGGCAGGCCGGAACATCGCCCTCTTCTTGTCTCCCACCTCTCCACTACTCACTCAGCTCCCACTCGCTACCCCTGCTACTGCCTGGGGGAAGGAGCTGGGCTTGAGAGTGCCAGGGGTTCGCGGTGATGGAGCAAGATTCGGCGAGGAGGAGCGTCGCAATGCTGGCGCTGTGCTTGGCGCTGCTTCTCGTGGCGGCACCCGCTTCCCTGGCCTCGGCCGCTCCGTTGGAGGACGGTATGCAGCTGCTTCTCTGACCCACTGTGTTCTTGGGCTCTCTTGATTGGTAGTGGCATACTGCTGCTCTTGATGCGTTGCCTGCTGTCGCTGCTGCTCATTTGGGTGCAGTTTTGTGCTGCCACCTTTGTACAATCACTGGCTAGGATTTGGGAATGCCCCTGCATCAGATCTCCAATATTAGGAGAAAGAATGAAATTTCTGCTCCCTTTTTTTGTTACCATTTACCCCCTTTGTCCATGTAATGCTGAGCATCTGAAACATTGATGGGACAGTTTGGGAAGGCGTTGGAAAGTAGTAATCATGGTTTTAGTTGTATTTGGGGGTGTAGGACAGGACAAGAAGGCAGCTTTAAGCATCTCCTTTACGAGCATCTTTCAGTTTCAGTATAGCTTAGTACATCAATCATCGGATTAAAGATCCTCAGTGCAGTGTCAACAACATAGCTTGAAATGCAGTTCAGAGGAAAAATGTGATGCTCGTAGCTGTAAAGGTTCCTCCAATTCCTGTTTGCTTGTGTCACCCCAGTTTGAGTTTGTGGTGCAGGCAGCAGCTTGTGTTAATGCGTAGTCTTCACTTTATGTGGTCTCAGATTTGCAGTTTTGCTTAATGGATATAGACATGTAGCGCTTTCTTTGTGCTATGCTCCAATTATTTAATAGTTCAGTATGTGTACCTTTCTAAAAAAAAGTTGGGATTTTTTTCATGGGCATTTTGATTTTCATGTTATGACTGCAATGCCTAATGATTTACACCACGTGAGCGGCCCTGTTAAGTCGAGAAAGACGTTTTATTGGACGTAGAACAGACGCCATAATTTGCAGAAGTGAACCTATGTCTATGTGTTTGGTTGAAAAATCTTCCTGCTCTGTTTTAAGAAAGTTTATGTCACCAAAGCGAGGACGACGTCAGAACTACTTCGTCAATGTGAAATCAGGCCCAGTGTAGTAAGTTAATTCGGATCCAGGCGTATATACTGCCAAGTGTGTAATGAGTCATTTCGTATGGGTCAACTAGCTTGTTTAAAGTGTGACCGTGCCGTGAAGGTCCACGGCTATCGTTCTTTATTTCCCGTACCTTCACCTTCCTAAATTTACACCATGAACTGTGGCGCTCTGGACGTTTAGGTCAGGGGCTGGACCATTGCAAGGGGACGGGTCCTCCGTGGGAGGACGGTTGGCAGGTGTTTCACTTTCACGGCCTCCCCACATAAGGTAGATGCGCGTAGTCACATGGCTGTCCTTGTGAGAACAATGACGCACAGTACCGTGGCCTAATAGTCGTGCCCTGATGAACTGCAGTGGATTTGGATATACAATAGAAAAACTTGGGCATGTTTTCCTAGTCTGCTGTGGAAGATGGAAGATGCTGCTGTGGGTTTTATCTGCATTTTTCACCACATCCATATGATGATATGCATAAGACTACTCCTGGAAATTAAGCTTCTTTGACTGTACTCTTTTACAGTTTGCATTTTCTGATACTTCCGTTATGCCACGTACATGCACTGAATAGGACTGATAAAACACAGAGTTTTACTCACTTTAAAACTGTTCTGCCCTTGGTTGGATGTATTTATTATTCAATTCATTGTACCTGTCATAAATAGACTTATTATTGTCAAACTGTACTGTTTGTCCTATACTGGTATGCTACAAATGCAAATGCTAAGTCAGAGTATAATATTTTACCGCTTCATGGGTCATACTACATATGCATCCTGGAGTACATACTAAGTATATTTCTTATAGTATAATATGTTTTTAGTAAGCAGAAATGTTTGTTACAGTATCTTGAGCTGCTACACCATTGTGCCTGGTGAGAGATCTGTCACCAGACTGATGCAAAACTTATGCCGGTCTGTGATTCCCTTGTGAACAGGTTTGCTCAGCAATGGCGACTTTGAGACTGCTCCAGCTGGCGGTTTTGCCAAATCTGCTTCTGTTGCTGATGGTGCATCATCAATCCCCGACTGGTCGATAAATGGCACAGTTGAGCTAATTTCAGCAACCCAGCATCAGGGTGGCATGATCCTTATTGTTCCACAGGGTATCCTACGTACCTCTGATTTCTGAATAAAAAGAAAACATTTATATCTGGCTAATCACGTACCTTGAAATTTAGTGCATTTTAATTTTCCTGACAGGAGTTTTTTTTTTTTTTTTGCGATTTCCTGACAGGGGATCATGCTGTACGTTTAGGGAATGATGCTAGCATCAGCCAAGTGGTGCAGGTTGAAAAGGGCTCAGAGTATGCGATCACATTCAGTGCTGCACGGACATGTGCACAGCTGGAAACGCTAAATGTGTCCGTGCTAGGTGGTGTATCACAGACTGTGGACTTGCAGACATTGTACAATATTGAAGGCTGGGATGCATACGCGGTTGCTTTTCGGGCAACAGACGAGGAGGCACATATTCAGTTCATGAACCCTGGCATGGAAGATGATCCGACTTGTGGGCCGATCCTTGACAATGTCGCTGTAAAGAAGCTCTTCACTCCAGAGAAACCAAAAGGTATAAGGCTCGATCATCATTATAAGTTTGCATAAAAATGCAATATCAAATTCAGTGTCCATGGTTTTGCTGCCTTTTGTGATTCATTTCAGGAAGGCATGGACACTTAGAAATGCACTTTATGCAACATTTTTTAAGCTTTTATGTGCATTTGTTTTTTATCAACAGATAATGTTGTGATCAATGGAGACTTTGAGGAAGGTCCGTGGATGTTCCCGAACACAAGCTTTGGCGTGCTGCTCCCAACCAACCTTGACGAACAGACATCTGCTTTGCCTGGTTGGATGATCGAGTCCAACCGTGCAGTCCGCTATGTTGACTCTGATGAATACAAGGTTCCTCAGGGAAAACGTGCCATTGAGCTACTCTCGGGCAAGGAGGGCATCATCTCCCAGATGGTCGAGACAACTCCTGAGAAGGTGTACAGCTTGACTTTCACACTGGGTTCAGCAGGGGATTCATGCCAGCCACCGATGGCAGTCATGGCATTCGCTGGCGACCAAGCCCAGAACTTCCACTACACACCGATGGGCAATGCCACCAGCCAGGCCGCAAATGTGACATTTACAGCACGTGCTGAGAGGACGCGGGTGGCGTTCTACAGCATCTACTACAACACGAGGAGCGACGACCACATTTCGCTGTGCGGGCCAGTAATCGATGACATCCGCGTCTGGGGCCTTAACGTGGCTGCAGGCTTGAAGGCGAGTATTGGACTGATTCTTGGCATTGTTGTTGTCGTTGGCATGGTACTGTTCTGAAATCTGAATTGCTCAACGGGTAATGGTATTCGATATTACCTCTTCCATTAGTTTGAGGAGGCTACTAGTTTTGGTAGTGAGCTTGAAGTTTCCTACAATTCAAGTGATGTGAGCCAGGCTGAAACTACTAAAACCTATTAGTGGTTGCTTCTGTTACTTCCTTTGTGATTCTGAAGTAGCATGCAATTATATGGGATCGTGTGGTTGGTGTGCCAAGAGCTTGTAGTGTGAGATGTCAGAATGCATCCAGTTCACCTCTTCAATGTATTAGAAACTTGAAGAGCCCATCAGCTTCCCCGTGGCTATTGCGTGAATATTGTATTTGAGAATCCATTGTTCTTGTGTACTATGTAGTGTCTAGTCTGCAAGACTAAAATTTCTGTTGGAATGACGGCAAGCAATTGTATTATTATGGACATCCTCCCCTAGAGAAGATGATTTTTATTCCTTGAGTCAAGTAAGGAACATTTAGATTCCAGTACATTTTTTTGCGCAAAAGTCTGGTTGTTTGACGGGCCAATAAAAATAAGGTGCACAAGGCGCGCAAGGAAGGCGCGGTATGACTGGTACATCTTAGTTCTCGAAGGCCCTTATCAGTTTTTTTAGGCAAAAGGCCCATATCAGTTGTGGAGGGCCTAGATAGACTATTTAGTTTGACGTGGAGCCCAATCCATACTTACCTACGAGCAAGTTATCTTCTATTTATTATTTCAATTGAGTTACGTACTACTCTTTTTGTACCAATTTAGTTTTGGGTTGGAGCATGAGGAATTAAAAAGAATAAAAAAAAGTGAGATGTGCTGAAAACGAGAAAGAAAAAGATAAAATAGAGAAGCGTTAGGAAAAGAAAAAATATATTGAGAAGTGAGAATGATTTATAATTTGAGAAAACTTGATTGAGAGCTCTAGAATGACTTATAATTTGGGACGGATGGAGTATTTAAGTTTTCAAGCATAATTTATTTATGTTATCCTTCATCTAAAAAGTATATGGGAAAACTCATTTTTTGTGAGAGCAAATATAATTTTAAATAAGAATATGTTGTATTGCTTTTTTAAGTCATTTCTTAATATTGCAGTAGGCATAAAAAATTATTGAATTGGCTCCATAAGCATGTTTCATCGTTTCCACAATTCATCAAGATATGAAATATCTGTGATTTCCGCAATAAATCACAACAGGAGATCAATCATTCCCAGCCGCAATCATCTGGAAAGATTGAGGAGCAACGCCTGCAAGACAGCCATCACCAACGTGAGAGAGTCCAAACAGGGAGCAAAAGCTCTCCCTCTCGTTCGTGGCTAGCGCACAAGAAGATTTTCCGGAGTTCAGCTCGGGATGCTCAGAAGAAGCAGAAACGAAAGGTGGTGTCCGTTGGCCAGTGGAACCGTGCGCAACCTGCGGTACAATAATGTCCACACTTTGCCGCCGGTAGAGTCCAAGGCGCCATCACGCCGGCGCCAACCATCGCCACTGATGAAAGGAGCAGGCGCATGGTGCTGCCTGTGCATGGCTCGTCTCCTCACCGCAGATCCGACACGACGTGCGAAACTCACCCACGTTAACAGTTTCACCATAATGCCATCTCTGCCAGTGTTGGACGACGACACGAACGCAACTACTACGCTACACCAGCTCCCGAGCTGCTGTGCGCTACGATGACCAGTTGAAATGTGTGATGCCGCAGTTGTCGCCGCGCCCGCACGCAACAAGGATCCCATCGGTTGGTGGCCGTGCGCCGTGATCCTCTCCCCTGATCCGCGCCCCGTCGCGCTGAAAGCCGGCGAGCGAGCTCTCCCTCAGTGCTGTCACTTCCTTGACGTCGCGGTTCGCAGCAATGTTGCGTGACTGAAGTTTCTCGACGGTCACATACTCACATGCGCTGCTGCGCGAGCGATCAGGTGGCCATGCCACCCACCAACCTTGGACTCGCCGGCCGATGAGTGGGATCGGAGGTGGAGAAGGATATGCTGCTGCATCCGCCCTGAACCAATCATAGATCTGATGAGTTTGACACGTTGATCGTCGACATGTTCGCGACGGGGTTAACGCCATCCTCGCTGCTGCTGCGCCTCAACGGGCCGGGAGAGGCCAAGCTTGTTATGGACCGTCGGTAAAAAGCCGTGTCACCCGGTAAAACGCATCGTCATTTTTATCCTGACGCCGGCGCCTATGACTACTACTGCTAGGTGCGGACCGATCCGGACTGATTTGATCCCACGGAAGTTCGATCGCGTTGTGATCGCGCACCGGCACTCCAAAGGTGCATGCGTGATCTGCCCGGGGTCCGCGCTGGGCGGCACGACCATCACACGACTCAACTCCCAGCCTCAGCGACATCACGTCAGGTGGCGCGTGCGTAATGGATTCCAAGTCGATCGATCGTTGGTGCGCGCAACACCGAACAGAAACGTGCCTGCAAGTACACCTATCTTTGTAACGACGTTGAGACGGCTAGCAGTAGATTCTATCAACTGTAGGCTGGTTGTTGAGTTGTTTCTGCGTCCAGTTGACAGACCGTCAACAAATGCGTCCGAGATGATCAGGAGAAGAGGCTTCTCGTCATCGAAGAGATAACGAACCTAAGTGACTGCACTGGCGACTTCGAATCCGAGATGGACTCAAACACATGCAGTTTTGGAGCAAGAACATGGACTCCGGAGTCACGCGGCAAGAAAGAAGAACACCGGCTTCCAGTTATGGTGGCGCGCGGCGTCCTGATCGCCATTCGCCAGTGTCCCTCTCCTCAACAGGACGCGATAGCGTCTAGGTGGCAACAACAAATTCGTGGGGGACATG
>BCLG01002112.1:44109-56726 GCA_001602295.1 Zoysia matrella
GACTCGCCGCGCCGGGGGCGTGGGCCGTCGCCGCCGTGGTCTCGCTCCTCGCATTGCTCGCTCAGTGAAGCGGCGGGCCTGCGGTGGGAGGAGCGCTAGTGGGGGCGGAACAGAAGAATCCTGCGATCTGGATTGCTGAGTGTTTGTTCGAGGCGTTTGTTAGCTGGTTATACTGTCACTAGTGATGGTGGGGTTGCGTGCTGCTGGTCTGATGGTCTCTCTTTTGCCTGTATAAGAGAGAATATGTTTTGAATATTATATCATCTAATTCACTTGTTATTCTTTTTTACCAAGATGTGTGACTGTGTCTTGTTTGCATCATTGACACCTTCGATTGGCATTTTTTCTGTGTCCTGCGTAACCTGCGTTCACAAAACTTAAGAATTGTGACTGAATTCGGCAGTGCGACCTGACATCAGAAGCTGATCTTGGCGGTTCCTGACTCCCTGATCGCCCTTCAAAATTTGTACCTGGCTTCTCTGATGTTTTCTAGATAATCTGGTCCAGTTTGATCAGAGGCTTCGTTTTGGGCCCAATCGCAGGCCCATGTACTCCTGGTCTTTTGCTACGCAGCCTAGGCTCCGTAGGTGATGTAACCGGCAAGCAGAAGCCCAATAAGCCCAAGATATTTCGAGGAAAAACGTTCGTGACCCGTCCCCTGGTCGCCGAGATTTTGTCCAGGCCTTGGTCCACTATAGCGACGCCAGCCTCGTCCTCTTGCGGCCATCCATCTGTTTGCGGCACCGGCCTGGCCGTTGGCCGCAACGAACAGCAATGATCGCGCTTTCTCTTCTTGGATCGGACGACGAAAGAGGCGCGTGACGTCCCGTCAACAATCAACCTGATTGCCTATCTCGCCAAATGATTCAGATTCAGGTTTCAGGTGCGCAATCAGGCGAGCGAGAAAGTAGTGGCTGGCAGCGCCGCACGTGCTTTATTAGGAGTAGCTTCGAGTGACAGGCGGGGCTCGCCCTCTGCCGCCACTACCTCCACTTGCGTCGGCCTGCCCGTTGCTCTCGAGGCATTCCATGTGCGCAGCAGCACCTGCTGCTTCACACAGCGACGCCGACCTCTGAGATCGCCTTCCTGCTGAAGCTTCACTCGTTTCCATCGCGATATCATTGCGCAGGAATGGTCGTTGCCTCCAACCAAATGGCAACAAGTGTCGGTGAAGCCGTCTCCGAGGGTCTCGGCGATCCTGCACGGCAGTACTGGCCACAGCCTTACTGCCCTAACAGTTTCCTGATAACGCATTGCTTCGGGCACGCCGAGCACGTTGGCGACGCTGGCCACATTATTGGCGATGAGGATGAGGATGGGATGGCCGAATGACTTTCGTTCCGTCCATCGAGCTTATCTTGACGCGCACCGGCCGATCGCTCCAATTCCATCGCCTTTAACGTGAAGGATATGCGTGCAAATGATTCGAGGGGAATGAGGAGCTGACAGCCACTCTCATTTGGACAAGACATATGGATGTGTGCAGTGATGATCGGTGAGTATGTCCGAGAACCAATGAGCCCAAAAAAAAAAATGCCTCTGTGCATCAGAGGAGGAAAGCAATTCTACCATGTCTCTGGATTCAGAACCTCTGTTCACCCGATCTTCCGAACAGCATGGAACGTGGATCCGATCCGGGGAGTAACAACGACGTTATCATAGCAGAAATGACGGTTCCATCAGGTAGATAGCGCATGATCTCTTGCGAATACTTTCCCGGACGGATTGGATTAGCACAGCAAGCAGACAGCACTTCATCTGGCGCCACACAGTCCTCAGTCGTTATTACTCCGTAAGTGTCAAATCGGAAACTGATGGATCAGTTTTAGTGGCGGAGTAGGCTAGTCCAGCTGCAGGAGTTCGAGCGTAGTAATCCATATCTGAACAGGAACCCAGTTTCCTGAACGACAGCACCGAAATATGTCACTCTGTGCGTCATCACTCCTAGGAGATTAGAACGTCTTCATTTCACCTGATGAGCAGTGTAACCGTACGAATCGTGTACGCGAACACTATTCCATTTTCCGCCTAACATCGTGTCGTCGTGTGGAGAAGGCGCCTCGCGACAAGCAATGTCCCTGCCTGGCTGTAGACGCGCCAGGAGTCTCAACGTCGGATCGTCCGTGGCTCTATCGCAGGTCACCTCGCTCCATCGACCCCGTGCGCGCGTGGAGATTCCTCTCGTTAGTAACCATCAGCGTCGCAACAACAATGTCGCCGTTCCCTTTGGCGCGATCACATCGACGACCGCTACAGCTTCAGAGCAGTCCAGCTCGCGCTCGATCGTGGGCGTGGCAGCGGCGACGGCGCCGTCTCCGGGCGGCGCGCGCATACGGCCGCACAGATCAAAACCCAAAACCGCGCGGCGACGCCTAGCTTTTGCGAAGCCGCCAACATATGCCCTGTCAGGAGCCAGGCACCTAGCCGTTATTCCTTCGCGGCGTCTCCTGTGTGTGGGAGATCACGACAGTGTCCTGCAGGGTCCAGTTCCTGTATGATCAACATCGGACAACGTACAGTAGTTATCTGCATGCGTGGCCACTTGTCTGCTCTTTCCGTTCTTTAATTGTTGTCGTCATTAACTTTTAAATTTAACTTTGATCATTCGTTTTATTCATTTTTTTAATAAATATTATATATATTGTTATAATTTTATTTATCATAAGAGTTGTTTGAATTTCAACTAAAAATTTTACACAAGTAATTTTTTGAATAAGACGAATGTTCAAAATTGATGTTGAAAATCAACAACGACGTTAATTAAAAACGGAGAGAGTATCACTGTATAAACCCTGTACCTTGCGATTTTGAAACCCAAGAAGAAAAATGAGACTGTTTCGGTAGTAGCATATACAAACGGTTCTCCAGCCAAAGCAGCCCAAAAAAGGACAGGTTAATCTTGTAAGACTTCTTGTGCTACAACTTGTTTATGAATAATGAACACATTTAGAAAACATTTCATCCTATCATGTCACGCTCAACCATATCATGTCTTTTGCTAAAGGCAGCCCCCATGTAGTAAGTTCTAGAAATCAGTCGCCAATCATCTAATTTGGAGCATTATATAGCTGCGTGCTAGGAGGAAAAGCCGGGAAAGGTTGTGCGATAAGAGAAAAATGGAACTCCACTAGGCCACTACACAAGCCGAAAAGCACTGAAGATGTGCGATTGAGTAGTATTTTTTATTCAAATCTTCTGATAAATCACATGTGTCTGTCTGTCTATAGGACGGAATCAGCGTAGCACTGGGAAGGCTCAGCTCCATCGCAGTCAAAACCTAACACGGATAATTACAACCGTACGTGCCACCAGGGCCGTCTCTTGGATTGCGGGGCCCAGTGCAAAAAAAAAAAGTGGTTCTTAAGCCTCGTTTGAAATGTTAGAATTTCACAAGAATCTTATAGAAATTTAATAAAAAAAACAGTTCGATTTCACAGGAAAATAGAGAATTGGGAAAAATTATTCCGTTCCAAACGAGACCTTAAAAAAAACTGGTTTGTGCACTATGAAAAAAATAAGAGTTTTATTAATGTGTTTGAGAGGTACTTACCTTATCAATTAATCTCAGTCATTGATTTTTAAAAATTAATACATAGTCCATCATTATTTACCAGTACACAAATTAAAGTAATTTTTATGAGGTAACTCTTATTTTTAAATATTAAATCTAATCAAATGAACAATTATTATTAACTCCAAATACTATAACAAACATCAAAAATAAAATCTATCGACTAGTGCACAAATATGTAGGTGGTAATCTCTAGCATTAGCATTGTAGAGTATAAGTGCAAGTGAAATAAAGAGATAAACTTGCAACAAAGCTTCATTTGCGTTGATGTTCAAGCTGCAGGTGCGTTGATTTTCACCCAGACGCAGTCACGGGGCACGAAAGACACTTGGATGGAATATGGGCCCCAACTAAGATCAGTCCACGGCCCAACAACACGTGCCCAGGAGCAAGACGGTTCTAGTTTAACTCATCTTTTTTCCTTTCATCGTTTCCTGCTCCCAGATTGTCAATGGCGGATAACAGACATCCACGTAGGAAGGACTTGCTCCTTGGGCCCCCCCTGAAAAAAGGGGCCCTGTGCGGTCGCCCACCTCGCCCCTGCCGATCGACGGCCCTGGTGCCACTCTTGTTCCTCAAGACCACTCAAAAGGCATAGAATTATACTAGAAACAGATCAGTGGGCAGTGGCAATTCCACTGGTGGTGATATGTATGAAGGGATGACAATTTCCCCGCCGAGACCAGATCATCAATTATATGTGGCGTCCATCCCAGTTGGCTAGGACTTCTAGATGTCTTGTCATTTGTCAACAGATTGGGCTGCTCCATTATTGTCCCTCTTTCCATTTTGTTTGTGGCGGGTTTACTTAGCCCGGTATCTCTCGCACTGATGGCCAGCTCTCTAGATGATTTGGACGTGAAGGGGTACGGGCGCCGTGCGTGCATGGTTCATGCACCGGCTAGCTTTACTCGCCCCCAAGGCCCAAGCTTTACGTGCTGGCCATCCATTCGACTTACCGAGTGTCAAGTTGCAAGCCTGGGCGTGGAGCGAAGCTAGCTACTCCAGCTAATGTGCTTGCTGCTTCCTGGCTCGCGATCGTGATGGTGGTGGAGCGGATGGAGTGGTGCGCGCGACTTTTCACACACATCCATCACGTTGGCAATACTGCTGGTCATGCACGTCATGGCTCGGTGCCTTCATGCTTCCAAAGCCAAAAGCGAGTTGGTGTACTTGTAGCACACAGCTGCCTCGTTCCAGCTAGCTGTAGCGTAGAAGTCCCTTTCCTTTAACATCTGTAGTGGAGCAACCGTTGAAAGCAACATAAACACGGTACAGCTCCATCTCTCTTCACTGGCGGAATGACACCGTGTGCGTGCACCTTCGACGAAGCTGCGCGACGACGGCCGGGGTCGCCGTCGCGGCTCTTCGACCGAGAAAAGTGCCGGCGGGCCGGCCGCGAGATTGACCGGAGAGCAAGCGAGGGGACGACCAACATTCCCTGCTTGTCTTCACGAGCACGGAATACAGCACAGTGCGTGCTGGATTCCTCTTTTTCAGCGGCGCTGAGCCTAGCCTTTTCAGCCTCAAACAGAATAAACAAACAGATGGCCAGATGGGGTACTCCGGCAGGGCTCCAGCATCCACACCACGATTTCCTCCGCGAGCTCACAAGATAATCATTATTTTCCTGGATCCCGGAGTGGTGCCGCGTGCACGTTGGCAACTTACTTTCGTGCGCCCGTGAATTGAGTTCAGTTTCCTTTCAAAAGAACGGCCAGCACGGTCCGTTCGGCCTTTCCTTCCTCACGTTCGGTTTAATTTTAGGAGAAGATGGGAGTATTTACATGTGTTCTGCAGCCGTTCCAGCTTGATTGCCTGTGTAAAAATTTGGGGGTCAGATCTAGCACGGCCTCGGAACGCGGAATCGCTAACAGGACATCAGCCTCTGCCTGCGCCATTGGGATCTCAGAGGAACGGAACGCGGTTCCGCCGGGAGCAGAATGTCGTCTGCCGGCGCATGTGTGCGGCCCAGACATGCATTTTTCTGGAAGGTGCGCACTACAATAACTGAGAACGATATATAAAGTGGCAAGTGACAACTTGTTTAGTTGAGATGTTTATTCGAAAGGCGTTTGAAATAATGAGAAAGGCTTTGACTAGGGCGGACTTGTTTATGTGATCGGAGCGGCGGCGGTCACTAGCCCATCCCCAACCAGCGAGCCACAAAGCGCAAGCGCGCTCCATAGGCCAGTTGCCACTTGCCAGTATAGAATGAGTGACACGATGTCAGGCGCCGCTGCTCGTCTGCGGGTTCTATGTGCTGGGCCCGGCGGAATATGCGAGAAGACGACGACTCCGGCGACCTCGATCACGAGGGCCCTGCATGGCCGTGACTGGCCTCGCTCGTGAACGTGCATCGAGTCGTCCATTATTGGTTCCACGACTCTGAGTCTGACCACACAGCCGGTCAATATTGTTTCCCAGTTCCCAATGCCCGCCCTTGCCGAGGCATGCAATGCAAGCGCAGAGCTGAAACTACAGGAGCCGCGTTGTGAGCAGAACTGACTGTCGGGTCTACCTGTGAGCTTGATCTGATTTAGGAGGAGTAGTACTGACTTAATCGACGTGTCCTTCTTATCCTACCCATAATAGGCTCACCCCGGTCATATCTATCTCCTGGGGCGGTGTGATGCTTATCTATCTCGTGGACGTGCATCGAGCCAGCAGTATCTCTGTCCACGACAAGTTGTGCTGCTGGCTCTCCGAGATCGATCGTGGACGGACCGACGGAGTGACTGTGGAGTGAGGACTGGAGTAATTTAAGCATGCCTAGTACGGCTGCAAAGGTCAGCAGCGTGGAGGTTTGGGACCACGAGCAATACTAGAGCAAACCTTCTTTCTACGACACGACCGCCTGATTCCCGGGCTTCTTTCCGCGCCCATCTCTGGTCTCAACTCTCACGGCGACAGCGAGAATCATTTAGGGCGACACGAGCCGGAACGGCCGTGGAGAAAAGCCGGTCGAGTTAGATCAAGAACAGCTATCGGAGCTGAGTCACCGACCTGCCAGAGAAAGCAAACTGGATCGAGGACAGGTTCGTCTTACCTCGAACCCCGGTAACCAAAAACGTTCTTTACATGCTGTTATATACACGCGCCGTGGCCTGGCCTGATCAATGGCTCCGTTCGGATAAGATTTTAGTGGCGTTTTAGTGCTGTGCTGTACACTGTAACCCAGTCATTCACATGCTAGTTTACTGTATTCCGACTGCACCGCGCAGCAGTTAGAATCTCAAGCGAACAGGCCCAATGGCGGTCCCGGTGGTTAACGGGAATCAGGGAGGGCCGCGGATCGCCGTGGGATAATACCAAACCGCGACGCCAATTGGCGAATGAGCAGTCGCCTTTGCTGCGTTCTTGTGGAGCCCGAGCCATGCACCGGCCAGAGCCCGGCCTGGGCGCCCACCGGTGGATCATATCCGGACACGTCACGGCCCCTCGCGCGCCGATCGCCTGGCTCCATCGCCACCATGCACCTAGCCAATCCGGTTCACCGTTATCTCCTGCCAGATGGGCAGTGCCGGCTCAGACGCATGGCGACGAGGGCGCCGACTTAAGGCCGGTGTGTCAAGCAGAGGCTCTAAATTTTGATATGTATATATATTTAATATAACTATTACTTTTATATTAAAAATATTTTAACTGTAAATTCACATGTAAAATTTTAGGTTTTAAGTTTTTTTAAATGCAGAAATTTTATAGAAATCTCATGAGAATTTTATATGAATCAGTTTAATTTCATAGAAAAATATAGAAAACAGAAAAAGTTTCCAGGTTACCAAAGAGACCTTAGGCTGATTGACTAAAATAAAATTTAATGCCCTAATAGCCATGGTTCAATTATTCCAAGCTTTTGTGGATGAAAGTCTCTAGGCGGCGGGAAGGACGGTGGCACGATATTTTTTTTATCGAGTTTTCATCTATTTATCTCTAATTAACTATGTTTTATATTATTTTTTTTCTTTATAGACTATTGCATAAATGTTATTTCCTTAGTCCCAAATTATAAATCACTCTGACCTTCTCAAATTTTTTCAAATTATAACTTATTCTCACTTTCGAATACAACTCTCTTTCTTCTTAATACCTCTCCATCTCTATCTCTTGCTCCTTGTTTTCAGCATCTCACTTTTTATAATATTTTTATTTTTCATGTCCGAACCTAAAATAACTTATAAAATATGATGAAGTGAGTAATTCTCAACTGGAGTTACAAACTAGTAGATCTAATTTCAATGAACAACAACAATATTCTTTTTATTATTTTAGTGACCTAACATTGCTCAAACAAGCATGTTTCAATTTTTTTATGATAGTTCATATTGTCTTTTCATTTCTCTTTAGTAATTATATTGCTTAGTGATGAGAGTTAAAAAATTTGTTATGACTATCTTTTCAAATCAAATCATATGATCGATCTTGAAAATACTACTAAAAACTACTCGTACATATTTTTTACTCAATTCAAATGCCTCATATTTTGAGTTCGCCTAAGACCTTTCAAACAAAGCCGGCACTGCAGATGGGTCCCCCACCTCGGCCCCTCCGCTAATGGCGGTCGCGTCGTCCCGTCCTCAATCCTGATCTATATATACGCCCTCACGATCTCTCCCGCTTCTCCCCCACGTGCACTTGCTGCAGCGAACGCAATACTTCTAACACACACTACCCTCAGCTAGGTTTTATGAAATTGCTACAGTATTAGTTTTGGTTTTCGACAAGAATCGAACGGCTAGCGAGTTAAATCGTTCGGTTTACTTTTTTCTACATTATTTAGTTCGATTTTTATTATATAATCGAATTAGATCGGTTTTACCGAACACCGTAAAAACCGATTGGTTTTGACACGGCTCGAGCTCCCCTGTTTTCCATTTGCCTGCCCTGTTTCTAGCCGAGCCAGGTTCTGTAATCGAGGCCGGCGTTCCATAGTGTTACAGAGGAGACCGATCGACAGCCATGGTGGTGCTCGCCAACCCGCCGGTCGTCGACGAGATCCCGCTGCTGCGGTCCCCTTGCCCCGGTGACTACTTCTCCGCCGTGCCGGTCGTGGACCTCTCCGCTCCCGGCGCCGCGCGGGACGTCGTGGACGCCTGCGAGCGCTTCGGCTTCTTCAAGGTCGTCAACCACGGCGTGCCCGTGGACACCATGGACAGGGCTGAGTCCGAGGCCGTCAGGTTCTTTGCGCAGGGGCAGGCCGACAAGGACCGCGCCGGACTGGCCTATCCGTTCGGCTACGGCAGCAAGCGGATCGGGCTCAATGGCGACATGGGGTGGCTCGAGTACCTCCTCCTTGCCATCGACTCCGCGTCAATCTCCGACGCATGCTCCATCCCCTCGAGCGCCGCGTTCCGGTGAGTACGAACCGCTTTGATCAGTCATCTCGATCAGCTGTCATGAACAGCCGTTCAGCTATGTACCGCCGCCATGTTCTTAACTCTGATATCCTGGTGCTGTTGCAGGAACGCACTGAACGAGTACATCGCGGCGGTGCGGAAGGTGGCGGTGCGGGTGCTGGAGGCGGTGGCGGAGGGGCTGGGCATTGCGCCCGCGGACGCGCTGAGCGCGATGGTAACGGAGCAGGGGAGCGACCAGGTGTTCCGCGTGAACCACTATCCGCCGTGCCCCGCGCTGCAGGGGCTCGGCTGCAGCGCCACGGGATTCGGCGAGCACACCGACCCGCAGCTCGTTTCCGTGCTCCGCTCCAACGGCACGTCCGGCCTGCAGATCGCGCTCCGCGACGGCGGACAGTGGGTGTCGGTGCCGTCCGACCGCGACGCCTTCTTCGTCAACGTCGGCGACTCGCTGCAGGTGTGTGCTCTGACACGTGATGCTAATTCTTTGTGGCCCTCCATTGCTCTCAACCTTTTTCCTCTCTCTTTTTTTATAGATTCTCTTTTTCTACAGTAGTTACTAGATTCTTATGTGATGTAGGTATACAAATTAAAATGTGGTGCACACTTCCTTTCTAAATAAGTCAACTGAAAGACTACACAGACGCCATTCAATCAAATTGAGTGCGTTCATCTCACATCCTCCATGTTAAATAAAGTACTCCGTAAGATAAGAATCTGCCCTTCACCTGAGCTAGATCGATTACTCCAGCTTTATACTACAACGACTCTAGGGGGCCAGCCCAGCCAACCTCCACTAATGGACACATATTCGCTTCATGAACACGGTGTGATTCACGGCATCCGAATCCGATCCCGCACCGACGTGCATGGTGTGCTGACGAACGGGCATGCTGATTTTGCTCGCTGCTTGCAGGTGCTGACCAACGGGAGGTTCAGGAGCGTGAAGCACCGCGTGGTGACGAACAGCCTCAAGTCTAGGGTCTCATTCATCTACTTCGCCGGGCCGCCACTGGCGCAGCGGATCGCGCCGCTGCCGCAGCTGCTGGGCGACGGCGAGGAGAGCCTGTACAAGGAGTTCACGTGGGGCGAGTACAAGAAGGCAGCATACAAAACACGGCTGGGCGATAACAGACTGTCCCAGTTTGAGAAGCCACGTTGCTAGTAGTTCACTAGCAACAGACGCATGGTTGGGCCGGTCACGCACCAACGTTTCATGACAGCCAGGCAGGCAGCGAGCTGCCAGTAGCAGCGCGCATGCACCGTACCAGTCAAGGCGAGGCGAGGCGAGGCGATGCGAGGAGTGCATTCAACCTCAAGTTACCCGGAGGAGGTGATGATAAAGAGGAAGAAGATAAAGATGCCGATGTGTGCACAGCTGGGGAGCTATCTAGATTTTGTTGTGGTGGGGTGCAGGGTTTCCACGAGTTGTTATTTTGTTAATGATGTTTTCGCTGAGGTAGGGCTCCTTGCCTGTTTCGGAAGGCTGGCTAAGCAAGCAGCGTGCAGCCCCAGCCTCAGATGGTTAGCGTGAACCGAATATGTATAGCACTGGAATAATCAGATATCCTTGCTATAGCATCTTTTCACATTACCATCCCTGCCTCTTTCTTTCTTTTTCTTTTATGAGAATAGTGTGTGTATCGTGGTGTACGTACGTAGCCTTGCTGCAGTGCGCTTATGTGGACCTCCTGTTCACCTTTTAACCTGCAAATTCTCGGTCCATTCTATCGCTCTCAGGCAATGGGACTTCCTTGCGCGCTTTTTGGCGTCTTGAATTCGCTGATGGCCACGCTACTAAATGCACTAAAAATTGGGATGATTGAGACCCCTATTGGTGCTCAATGGACGCACAGAATGCACGAAAATACAGTATCCCCGTCATCCCTTTTCCCATTGCGAGAAAACGAAATTACCAGATGTTTTGGAGGAAAGGCGAACGGAACAGGCTGTCCTTCGCGCACGTCCCGAAGGCGGCGACAGCGCCGTACGTACCGCGTCTTACGAGCCCTGCCCGGGGCACCTCCACCTCGGCTCAGGGAAGCATGAAAAAGTTGGGGGGGCCTGGGGCCTCTGGCGGGGACGGGTGGATCGTGGAGGCGCGGGAGGCCTCGCCCGCTGGACCGCGCCTCGGCGCCTGGATGGACCACGGACAGCGACGCAGCCCCCGGATTAGTCGGTCGTACGACTCTCCCTGGCCGCGCCATTTGCCCCGGGCTAATCGGAACTGCGGCGACAGGGCGCGCGCATGTGGCGACGCACGATCGCCAGCCCCGCCGCCTCCCACGACGGACGTGCCGCGGTCAAAGCTCCCGCTCGACCGAGATGCGGTTTTCAATTCGCTCTGCACTGGCCATCCCCAGCGGTGTCGGCTGTAAACCGCATCCTGCCCAGAGATTGGACGGGCGTCACGTTCTCTGTGGCATGCAGCAGGGCAGGAGGCCACGCAAATGAACGGACGCAGCATGCACTAGCCCCCCATCAGCTCGCCACCAGTTGCTGCCCGCATTCAGCTAGGTTAGATCCGGCCGGCGGCCGGCACGCGGGGGACCCTTTCCCTTGCTGGAGTTCCTGGATCGGGAGGGGGCCGCTGCGCTGCCATGACGCCACTGGATCGGGCGCTGCTCTGGTGCTCCGGCCGCGGGGCCTGTGACATGCTGGTCTTCTTATATCGGCGATTAAGGCGCCGCTGTTGCCGTCCCCTTTCCAGCAAAGAGCCGGGCATCGTTCCTTGATTCGGGCATAGACTCGCTCAACAGCATGGCGCGTCATCCATCTCGTGGCTCAGATCAGTGCGAGCAACGGGAGGCAGTGGTCTGTTGGAGAGGAGGATACAGTGCGCAGATCTGAGGTCGTACGCATGGACGACTCTACAATGAAAATAGTAACCGACTCGGATCAGCAGCGCTGGTCCTCTACACAGCGGGCACATGCGTGACAACACACCGCCGTACTACTACCGGCCGCCAGCAAACCAATAGACACGATCGATCAGCGACCACGGGGTCGCCACACCATTTTCCGGCCCCCTTGTACTTGATCAGTTAAAATTTACCGTAGCTGTAGAGCCCCCCTGTAATCTCGATTGATCGGTCGGTCGGTCCATGCACCGGCACCATATCTTTCCGGCCGTGCATGCGCAGAGACTACCGGGCCAGCGTGTCTCTGGGCTTGGTTACCCCTCCACGCAGGTGTGGCGTACGGTACGGGAATTTAACGCTCGCACGCACACGAACTCGTGCCGTCCTGGGCGGCGTGCCTCGTGCCCGTCTGGTACCCTTCTGGGCCCGTGCCATCCCGTGAACTGGTTGGCCACTCGGGCCCTCCAAGGCTCCGCCCCCACCCCAGGCCTTGGGCCTGGCTAGGCCGGTCCAGCATCACGCCAGAACTTTCCTTGGAGATATGATGCGCAGCGCAGTTACTGGGCCAGACTTTAACGATGGGGGGCCTGGACCGCCAGGGGTGTTTTTTTTATTAACCTTTTCTCTCCCCCCTGGCCTGGCTACGACAAACGGCAACGGTGGGTCACTGACTCACTGCCACAGTGTCACTCGCACGGCAGAGGATCCCGGCGCCCGTGAAACCCTAGAGCTTCATTTCCTTCCCGTTCGCGGTGGCGAGTGGCGACCGCGCGCGCGCAAGAGGTAGCTAGTGCGGCGGCCCCGGTGAGGCCCCTTCGAAGCACGCGTGGA
>BCLG01002112.1:56826-76570 GCA_001602295.1 Zoysia matrella
CCCCCCCCCCCCCCCCCCCCCCCCCCCAACAATCATGCACAACTAGCCAGATTGTCTGGCTGATTAATGAAACAACTAGTTAATTTAAAACAGCAGCAGACTAGAACAGGTTCACTGTCCAGTGCATAAACGACGCATTGCCTAGATGCTTGTTCGATGTTCATTATATTACATTTCATTCTATTACTAATCAAGAGTCCTCAATATATAATTATATAGTGGAACGCCAGATAACTGCCATCAAAGCTATCGAAGAAGCAGAGGGCGAGAGCACACGGTCTTGGTTGCAATTGACACAGTCGTATTTTTCCAATGAGCAATTAGAAACAAGGGCATTGGATTATTTTCGGGAAAACTTGCCTAACTTATCGGCTATCCATATCCATAAAGAAAAACATGACACACTTGAGCTGAAATGGAACGACGGTGACTCGTGCATAGTTGGAGACCTTGTGGATGACAGGTTTTGGCGAGCTTATATCGCATCACTACCAACTGTTGGTGGTCTCCAATTCCCAGGGGATTTAGGTCTGAGCATCGTCTCTACTTAGTAATGGTCTATTTACTTTGTGGTCACCGGGCAGTTTCAGCCAACTCAAATAGTTTTGTCACCTCGTGTTTTGTGCAGTTGATAGGAACCTGTACGGGCGCACAAGTTTTGGTTTTAACGATACTGTAAGTATTTCTGCACTTACTGATACGGATATTTCTGCCTACCCTTCAGTACTAAAAAGTCTGTTAATTTGAAGGCTTGGAGTGAACTACCTGCTGGTCAAATGGCAGGCACAACAGACGTTTTTCGGACACCTGGGGTTTGTATTTTTCTTCTTTCCACTTTAGATAATTGGTAAAAGTATTAAATCCATTTTAATGCTATGTTAGCATGTTTCCTCCAACTGGAGAATTTTCTTGTAAACTTTGCTTTTTAACATGATTCTGCAACAGGCTGTAAGTAACCGACTCTCCTTTGGCATGACACCCAAAACTGTGAGGTTACCCAAGAATGGTGAGATGCTCTTATCCATGCATGGCTCCCCGCTTGGTGTCTACAAGGAAGAAAACTTAGCAGCTATTCAGGGTATTTACCTTATTATCTTACTCATTTTTGCTGATGCTCAAAGGCTTCTTCAGTATCACCATGTTAACTAACCCCCCCCCCCCCCTCCCCCTCTTTCAGAATCTGGCCATGGAAGTGACGATGCTCCCTGCTAATGCACTAAATACATTACGAACTGATGTCGGAAGCCATCGAACTCTTTGAAAAAGGTCATAAGCGAATGATGGAGCGTGACACTTGTTTAACTTGCTAACCTTAGCCAATGCTGGGTACTGCCAATGCCTAATCCAATGGTATACCACCCAATCCATGGTTAGCCCAATGGTGCAGCGCCCATATCTTATGGACTCTGTCTGACAACCATGATTCAAATATCCCATGACCTCTTTGTTGCCAACTCTGAAGTATGTATTAGATAGCGTGTGGTAGTTACTGATTTGAGATACAATCCTTCTGCCTGTTGTATTTGTACTCTGTTCTTAATGTATCTGATTTCAGTATATTTAGAACATCGTGTGTATATTTTTTACTCATGAGCGACTTTAGGATCAAAATGCATGCTTCATTCAGCAAAAAATGTGCACCTAGTAGTTTGATAACTTTGTTGCGATGTTGGTCAACAACAGTCTAGCTGTTAGGGTTCCTGCCAAGTCGTCTGTAAAATCAGTTGACATTCTTATGCTGCATTTTGTTTGCGCAATCAAAGAGTATTACTGTTCATGAAAAGCGGCAAGTTTTATGTTCTGCCTTCGATGCAATTTCTACTCCGTTGTGAATGCTGTGTTGCGTCCAGCTCTGTTGTGAATGCTGTGTTGCTGCTTCCCCTGTTCTTCTCGTTCACACTCAGAATGGAATGGAATAGAAAGGGAGGTGTTTCCGTCGAAAAAAAAAGCCAGATACTGTTCGTTGCGTGCCACGCGGGACAACGTAAGTCGTCTCCACCGGATGGTTTCCGCACCGATGCCTGATCAATCCAATTCGCACGCAAGAGTCCAGCGTGTTCGACCCCAACACACCACACCGGCGTCGACCAATTTGGTCGCAAATTACCCGATCTCCACTCCACGCAACGCCACGAGGCCCACGACGCGACGCGACTCACCCGCAAGCGAGAAGAGTGATGCGAAGCAAACCACGCGACTCCGGCGAGAAGCCGCCCCGACGCCGACGGTCGCCGGAGGGCGCGATGGGGAACAAGATCGCGAGGATATGCAGCACTGGAAACAAGCGAGTGTCAGCGCGTGTTGCGTGGTTACACATGATGCTTGCAACTACTTCCCATAATCATGCGGTCATGCCGAGGTACAGGCAGACACTACCTGCACTTCGATGAACAGGAGCTTAGTTTAGCTTACCGCTGCGCTCAGTTCGAGCACACCACATGCTAGAAGTGAACGCACATTCTCGTCGAGGGAACACGGACACATGCCGCGCCAGCGCGCGCAACAACTCGGACGACCCGGCCATCTACCAAACACCGGGGCACCAGCACAACAATAACGGCGGCCAGCAGATGCGATCCGAGTCAAATCCACCCGGCGCCGATGCACGCGTCGTCGCGTGCACTGATCGACCGGTCCTCAACCACAACGCCTCGTCGATCCTTGCATCGGCCACCGTCAACACATCCAGCGCGGCGTGCAATGAGAAACGCGGGCCAAGATTGCGGCAGCCAGCACACGCGGGGCACGACCCCGGTGGTGGCCTGAGAGATGAGGGAGCCAGAGCTCGCTCCGAAGACGCCAAGCGTGCGCGACAACCCTGCGCGGCGCAGGCTGTCCTCATCAATGGCGACAGCGCGAGCGGAGTTCAGACACGTCGACCTCATGGGGCGAGAGGAGGACCAGCGCGAGGACGATGCAAGGAGCGCGCGGTGGCACAAACTACGTCGCGGGGGGTGGGGGGGTTGCTTGGGGGGAGTGGCCTGGGGGCCAGGCTGCGACTGCTGCAAGCCTGCAACTTGAACGAGCGCCAAAAGCTTGGCGACATGCCGCTCTGCCCGCCACCGCAAGTCCGCATGCGACGGGGAAAGCAGCCTCACCTGCACCGCCTCTTTTCAGTGTACCACTCTGCGTCGTTTTTCGCTTTTCTCCCTGTCCTCCTGTGGTGGAGGCCACAGAGTATGCACGCCACGCAACAGACTTCCAGAGTCTTGGCAGCGGCAAAAAGGCTCAGGGCAACGCATGCATCATGCATGCATGTCATTACGTACGATCTTGGTTGGATTTGCTCTATGAGTAGCTAATCTTATCTGCCGCTACTTGACACACTGAGTCAGCATCCTTTTCCTGTACAAACCTACTCATTCGATCATTCATTCCCCACATGTTTTTTGCCGGATTGCTCGTGCAGTCTCGCACTGGGAACATACCACGGGTGAAAAAGAGGTCTCGACGACCTTGTCCGAGTCATGAGCTTTATCGTTGCTGGCGATTTTTTGATGAAAACGGGGCAAGATATGAGCATCAAGAGTGCTCCCCTGCTGCCACGGAAATCTTTGGCTGCGTCCCCGAAAAATCCGCTCGTCTGAAGAAATCATACCACGGGCAACAACCGTGCAGTTGGCAAGTCTTGTGATTAGCTCACTCTGATCCCATCAAAAATTTCAAACCAGTCAAATTTCGTTTGAATCTATGTAAACAGGCAATCAAATCGGCCCAGCTCGGAAGCTGGGGTACATCGGGCCCATGCAGATGCGAGTCCACAGCGTGAAGGTGTGGTTGTACTCGTAGAATGGCAGCATCAGGTCGGCGCCGTCGGCAGCCGTTGCCATGAGATCCTTTCCGCCGTAATCTTCACATCCTCGACTGGAACACGTCGAGCAACTGCTGTGGCTTGGCTGGAGTGAGATATGGCACGGGTCCTCTTCTCAGCGATAAGGATTGTGTCTACAAGAACGCATTTCATCCACTGCCGGAAATGATTTTATTGTGGTCGAGGCGGTGCTCATATCTGCTTGACTGAATGGCCTCTGGTTTAGGAACACCACGTACGTATTTGGATGGGATAGCCCTTCCATGTCAAGCTATCTGGTGGTCCAACAGTGATCATGACATGAACAAATACAAACGCAATGCATTCCGGCACCATTTTAATGGTAGTTTGAGTCCATCGAAATTTTCTAAACATGCGTCATCCAGACCTCAAAATCACCACGAAAATCACAACATATAGCTATGATTATCACTGACGGCACACAGAAATGCGGGGGAAACACCAAACCATCTTGGTCGCCCTTGCACTGAGTAGCAGGATGCGGTAGTGCAGCATCAGGCGTTACAAAGTTCACTCTCACGAGCGGCATCTCATCGTTATACAAACAAGCATAACTCGAACCAAAACGCGGGAAAATGGTGGTGCTAGCTAGCAAGTGCAAGTATGCATGGATGGAGTTGAAGTTGAAGCTGGTGGGCTAACTAACCTCACCATTGCGAAATCACGGAGTAGCGGCGGCCGTTATCCTCCAGCAAGCCACAATGCCAGATCATGTTCCCTTTCACTTGTTCCCCTTCTTCTTCCACAGATCGCCGAGCATCCGGATGCCGGCGCCCTTCCGCTTGCCGCCGAAATCGTCGTCGCCGTCGTCGGGCATGGTGGCGGGGGAGCCCCAGCCGTTGCCACTGCCGGCGATTCCGTGGAGGCCGGCGAGGTGGTTGTCCCCGCCGAGCACCGCGGCCGCCGCCTCGGCGGCCTTGCGCCACTGCTCGGTCTGCACGCGCAGGCGCCTCATCTCGGCTTCCAGCGCCTCCCGCGCGGCCTCCGAGGCCTTCAGCTGCTCGCCCATCCGGGCCTCGCGCGCCGCGCCCTCCTTCAGACTCTGCTCGAGGAGGGACGCCTTCGCCGCGGCGTCCTCCTCGGCCTTCTTCGCCGCCTCTCCGATCTGCTTCTTGAGCTCGGCGTTCTCCGCCGTGAGGGCGGCTATTTGAGCCTCCTGCTCCGTCAGCTTGGTCTTCAGCTCCGTGACCTCCGGGCTCTCCTTCTCTGCGCCGTTAGTTTCCACCGATGCGGCATTGTTTTCCTCCTCGATCATTTTCTTGGTCTCCTCTTCCTCCACTTCTTTCTCCGCCAGCGCCGCCTTGCTCACCGCCTCGCAGTCCTCGGCGGCGGCGACCGCGTTCTGGTTCTCCTTGTTCACGGAATCAGTCGGGACGACCTCGAACACGTCGGTCGCCGGCGAGTTTAGGCTGCTCTCGTCCTCCTCTGCCGCCGGATCGGGCGCCACCTTCACCTTCACGGCCTTCTTCCCGCTCACGACCCCGGCCGAAGGGGAAGAGCGGAGAGACGCGGAGCCGGACGCGGGGCTCCCCTTGGTGCCGACGCGCTTCTTGGCTTCTTCGAGCGCGACCTGCGCGTCCTTCTTGGCGGCCTCGGCGGTTGCGAGCTGCTCCCGCAGCTTCTTGAGCTCGTCCTGCACCTTCCCCAGCTTCGCCTCCAGCTCCGCCACCCGTGTCCCCGCGCGCTTCTTCTGCGCCTGCGAGGCCCATTTCCGCCACCGGAAAAACAGTGAGCCTCCCCGCCGTTCCCGTTAATCACAGAGAATAAAGAACAGAGACGAACTGCAACTTGCCTCGGGCAGCGGGCTGCGCGGCGAGTGTCGGTCCCCGGGCTTGGGGCTGGCCCGGTCGACGACGGGGCGGTGGTGCGCACCATTCGCGTCGGAGCTGGCCGTCGTCCTGAGATGCAGCGGCGCACGCGGCGACGCCCGCTGCGGCGCCGAATCGGACCCCCTGGAACACGTAGCAAACCACTAGCCGTGTAAGCAGACCAGAAGCCTAGAGCAAGACGGCAAACTAATATGAAGCTTGGGTGTTGGCTCGGCAGGCTCACCTGGATCTCGGCATGGTCCTCCGCGAGCTCGTAGCAGCGGCGGCGCTCGCGCTCGAACAGACCTCCTCTTCCCCTCTGCGTGCGCGGGCAGGTAACCACTAGGACGAGGACAGTAGCGAGTGAGACGGTGTCATGAAAAAGCGGTAGCGGTGCACACAAGAAGAGCGGCGCGAGCGAGCTTTGAACGGGCCTCGCGTTGTCTTTCTCGTGGAACCGAAACGGAAGAATTGTTTGTGTATTAATAAATGGGGGAGAGGCTCGGGAGGCAACGGGCATCGGCTCCCACGCCACGAGGCGAGCCCAACCACGCCCGGTGGCCCGATTCAAATTCGAAAATCATTGGAGCAGACCGAGCGGCCAGCGGCGCAGCGGTGCGGTACCAGTGCCACCACCCCAGCCGCGTAAGCGGATTTTTTTCCCAACCGAGACGTCGCCGGCAAGCGCTGGTTGGTTGGTGGACGCCGCGCGGTCGGGCGTTAATGAGGGTTTGGAGACGGCTCCGCGCGCGCTTCCGGGGGCATGTACAACGTTCGTCGATTTACCGTCTCCATCGCGTGCATTTTTGCAAATGAGCCCTTCTTCGGCTTGGAGACGGCACTCCCGTCGTCTCGCGAGGCGACGAGGAAGGGCTCGTGCTCCGAGGCTCCAAAGACGAGGAAACTCGCGTTGTACGCTCGTCGTCTCGAGTCGACGCCGAGCGAATCCCGCGTGGGGCGGTGCCTTCTGCGCACGAGATCTGTTTCGATGCGCGAAATCGTTCCTGCGCCGAACCCCTTCTGCCCCCAACGTTTCTTCCTCCGCGCAGCGCTGGACCACCTTCCTTCGTCCCCTTCGTCCCCGCGATGTGGGCTAGGAAGGGCGGCAGGCGAAGCGGCTCCGCTGCAGGCGGAGGCCGCGGCGGCAGCCAGCGAGGCCGCAGGCTTCAGAGGTGGGCTTAGGGCAGGGCGGCATCTCCGGCCAACAAGCGCCACCACCACCCCCACGACGTCGCTGTCAACTGCTGCTGGTCCGGTTGTCTGCCTGCCACCTCCTCATGTTGCCCTGCATCTCTTTTCGCGTCCTGTATATGTCGGCTATCTTGTTTTCAAGAGGAAAAATTTGTGCTTTGTTGGGTGCTTGTTGAGTGTCGAGAAGATTTGTCAATGGAGGTTTGCACTGTTTTTCAGTTGTTTTTATTTCTGCTACTGGGATGTCCTTGCGTCAAGCTTTGACACAGGAGAACGGATCAGAAAAGCAGACTGCCGTGGATTTCGAATGTGACAGGAAGAGAGTCGAACATATCATGATGGAAATCGTGGCCGATTCGAGCAAGATTTCCTGTGAGTTTTGGAATTCTCAGTGTGATTCTGAGTGTGATTGGGAGTATTGTGGATTTTCCCCCACTTCCAGCTGCCTTCCGCCATGGTCTTGTACTCTCAAAGCTTCCACTTCAACTGAAATTTATGACGACAGTGAGGAATTCAAGCTCCATGATCTTGTACTCTTTGGGTAAGTTGATGGTACAGAGTCATTAATCCTTGTCTACTAATTATGAGATGCAGTCCTTACGTTTTTTTTCTTAATAATAATGAGCAGGCAAAAATATTTCAGTGTCAATGAAATGGAGATTTTTTATTTATTTTTTTTGCTTTAAATTGCTGACCGTCCGATTCCCGTGTTTTCACAGCCAACTTATGAGCAAAACGAGCAATAGTTCAGTAAGTTTGCTTGTTCTGTAATGCTATTTTAGTGGAGACAGTTGCTTGTATCGAATACTCCATGTCTAGTGAGGGGCTTGTTTATGCTTTCTCCCTATCATTCCTGCCGTGGATTGGGATGTCTGTACTTGTGAGCCAGCTAATAAAAATGAAAAGTTCAATCCTTTTCTTACACATGCATTTCTCTCGAGTTTAGAAGAATAATGCTATGCTGTGAAGGAAGGAGCATAAAGCATCAGTGCTGGTTTCTTACCAAGAATGAACATCTCACAATGCATGGTAATGCTATATTGTTATTCCTTTTTGAACGTGCCAGTAATCAGATTATGTCCTTAATTTTTAATATCTCATAAAGCATCAGTTATGATAGCTTTGCTGATATTGGACCTATGAGGTACGTGGAGATGATCGACCACATCTAGGTTGATAATCTTTCTTGAAAGCTTTCTGCTGGTTCGATCATCATCCATTCTGTTGGTGATACTGTCCTGGCAGCGTTGTTGTGTTTCCTTTTTTTTTTCAATGCAGCTATGGACTTTTTCTGCCATCAAGTCTATCTGAATCCCTGTTTATCTACTGATGCAGTTCTGACATTTTAGTGTGAAACTGACTGTATAATTTGATATCATTTTGTAAGTGCAAGCAATACATATTATGATGGAAATATTGGCTGTGTTTTTCTTTATCAATGAAGTTGCCCAAACCGATCGTGTGAACTAGTTTTAGTTGATGGATGTGAACTAATGTAGCTGATGAATGTGATATTGCGGAATGTGAACTGATCAGTGCGTATGCAACATAACAGGTTACAAAATTGTATTTATTATTGATCTTAATTACATACAAAGCATTTAACAACTTATAGACGAGAAACAGACACTGTAGTGTATGATCTATTTTTTTAGCCGTCTGTATGTCATATTTCAACTTTTTGCAGACGGCCCCTGCACGTGGGTTGTACATGCCCTGAGACGGAATCGCATGGGAACGGTTGGACCGGTCTTTGAGTCGCCGCCGTAGCAAGGGACGGCGGCCAGTGGCAAGCGGCAGTTCCTGTGCCCGGCTGGTCAGCAACAGCGCGTACAGTTCTCCGGAAAAGTCCCTTGCATCGTTGTAGTACGTGACAGGAATGCAGTGTGCACTGTTGGGCGGCTGCTCGAGACGCGGCCAAGCAGGGGAGCACAGCACCGCACGGTAATACTGTACTCCTACTACTATGCATGCCGCTGTTCGAGCAACGGAGGAGCTCAGCCACTGTGCTCCAAACCAGGGAGTACTGGATAGAGTACAAAGGCGTACTGTGACATGGAAGTGTGAGGTGAGGCCCTGTCCCAGTACCAGAGCTCAGCAAGCAGCAGCTTATGATAAAAGTTCTCTCGATGTGTACGAGTGCTTTCGAAGCGATCAAGCGGCAATCAAGGTTTGATTTTCGCAGTTCTTTTTAGGGACTATATAGCCTATGCTAGTATGCTACTGTACGCACATCAATGATCAGTCATTGAACTGTCGATAATGGAGGAAAAACACGCAACTACTACTACCTGTCGACGTTGAACTGCTTAATATCGTTCCTTTTGCAAACTTACAGCTTAAGGTAACTCACGCAAAACGACAGGATGAGAAAGGCGGGCATCGCGGCAGGGGGGGAGGCAAGAAGTAATGGGGACATATGGGGGAGTCAGTTGAGCACGGCCGGATGGAATGGGTGGGAAATCAATGGAGCAAGACTGGTAGATTAGCGCTGCCGCAAGATGGTTTACCATCATTCGGCAATCCAGTTTTAGGTGGCGGACATGCGACCTGGCCCCAGTAGCAGTTACTCCGTACTGGAATCATAGCCTAATCTAATCATAGTTGCCAAGATGAAGCTGGGATTTGCAGGTGGAGACGGCAAGCAAGCACATGATCCACCAGTAGATCTCATGGCCATTTGGATCGAACAGCTGAAAAAAAAACCTTGAGTGAATGCTATAGTACTCTTATCTAGTTCCTCATTTGTTTTCTGAGAACGTTCTGCACAATGAACATCGCGCTGTGGACGTAGTCATAATCGACCAATCTTCCTCAGCCCGCAGAACCATCCTGTACGCATGTACGACTCCAGAGGATCCAAGAGGAAGCGCCACAAATGATTCCGATACACGCACCTACTCCCAAACAAACCGGAATGTACACACCGAGAGGCGAGAGCAACAGGATCGGACATCATATATTCTACTCTTTTTATTTTAAATTATAAGTTATTATAAAGCTCTCAATTTTTTAAAATTATAAGTCATTCTCACTTTTTAATACATTTTTTTCTAATAGTTTTATATTTTTATCTCTCTTTTTTTTATTTTCAATATATTTCATTTTTTCACTCTTTTTATTAATTTTTGTGTTCAAATCCAAAAGGACCTAAGTTTGAGATGGAGGGAGTACTCAACGCAAGCACACAGCAACGCACCACACGTGAAAATACTTTGGATATGGGCATCTACTCCTACAAGACATCAAAAAATGCAGTGGTGGTTCCGCCACGGTACTAGGATTTCTCTTGGAAGCCTTTTGGAACACAGGGTAGAATCAGGGTTTTAGAAATCGGTCTTAGACTGGTTTTTGGTTTGGGTGAAAATTAGTCGGCTAGCTGGATACGCTACAGTATTAGGTTTCAGTTTTCAGTTGAAAACTAAATTTAATACTATATCGAATCGGATCGAATCGGTTTCGTCGAAAACTGTGAAAACCGATTGGTTTTAACCGGTTTCTTAAACTCTGGTAGAATCAATTTAGAATCAATTAGAAATGGGAAAATCATAGGATTTGAGGGGATGCGCTTCACCATTCCATAGGAAATTTCCAAGAGGTTTGAACCTCTTCATAACATTCCTTTGAAATTGAACTAAAAGATATCAATCCTATAGAATTTTTCCTTTGCCTTTCCTATGAACCAAAGGGTGTATGTAGGAAAAAAAAATCCATAGCAATAGAATCCTTCAAAATTCCTATATAATTCCTCCGTTCAAAGGACCCCTTACACTGCCTACTGATGAGTCGTGGTCTGGTCCGCGAGATGGTCGGAGATGGTCTGGTCCTCCACTCCGTCATCTGGACGGCCCCTCGTCGGCCCATTATTTTTTTCAGAGGGGACTCCTTTGTCGGTTGGCTCGCAGGGGGGGGGGGGGGTCTTCCCGCACGGCCGGGCCCGTCTTTTTTTTTTTTTTTAACTCGTTGGAGAGCGGCAGGAGAGGACAAAGGATGAGATGGGAGTACGAAGGGCGCGGAGGGGTTAAATGTGCCAAAACTTTTCTTGGATGGAAATGGGAGAACACGTCTAACCAGGAAACAGAGCAAGCAAAGGGCGCTTGACCCAGAGGCCAGAGCGAGGCCCATGAAAGGATGTGTACGCATGCTTGGGTCCTCGTGCACCTGACCGGTTTTGTTCCTTTGTTGTCACTCTACCGGAGTGGAGACCGGCTCGGACTTTCCTAGCTTCCGCCGCCTCCATCGTGCGAAGCAACCGGTGAAAGATGAAGTTCATCGAAAAACACACCACACGAAGGGAAGGCTGAGCACGGCGAAAACGAAGAGTGAAAAGGCTGCATGTACTTGCAGTCATCCGTAAAACTCTTCAGAAGCCTGCAGCGCTACAGATGCAATGCATGTTCTTTGCTGCTGCAGTAACAACTGTGGCGTGCTGATACTGATTTGAATCCCCTAGGCAATGACGTCTCGTTAGTAAAGGATGTGTCTCGAGGGAAAGGATAGATTTAGACGTACACGAAAAAAACGGAGGGATGGATTTTGGTTTATACACGTCTGATAATTACCCAGCAGCTAATACACACGGGATACATTGAGCAAGACACCAAAAGAGTGGCCAAAACATTTTTGTAGTGCTTGTTAATGGCAAAGGTTAGGACTCTCCGAACCATTTTCACGTGGCTCCAGTGTTAGTAGGCTTAGCAGTTCCGAAGTTTCTGTCACATGCAATGAGGTCGTGGCAACTACTCCCATCTGGTTTGCCTCAAAGCAGTTTCAGTACTACTCCGTATTTGGTTCTTCACAAATCAAAGGGGGAGCCGGGAGGAGCGTAAAGTCACGCCGTCGATCCCTGCCGATAGAACACGGCTGCAAACTGCAGCCAAATTGCGAAAGACCTATTGCAAATAGAATCACGGGTGCTAAACGTTCGTAGTAGCATCAGGCAAAGGCAACTGTCCGTCCTAATCATTGGTCTCTAACATGGAGCATCATTACCAAATCAGAAGATTACTCCGTCATCGCACATGACGAACAGAGAGAAAACGCTGCACTGTCAGTGCAGCTCCACTCAACATTTGAATTAAAAGTGCTACACTGCTACTCCTAATATGATTGCTTGGCCTCGGCGCGGGAGCTCGCAGCGGCAGGAAACAGTTCTGCAAAGCGGTGAGGCGTCGAGTGTTTGTTAAATCCTCTGCTCCGCTATAAAAAACGAAGCTAGCGGTCCATCTCAAAAACCAAAAAGAATGAAAGAAACGCTAGCACTCCTACGCAGAAAGGACAAGTGAAACGGGATTTCGCACACGGCGGAGTGGACTCCGTCCCAAGCCTCCAGAAATCCTGCCGCCGCGGGGAGTGAAGCGAGGCGAGGACCGGCACTTGCTTTCCCTCGGCAACCGCACGGTAAGGTAACGCCACGCATACTTTCTCGTGCGCGGCACCGATGGATTTTACTAATACTACCACTCCCATTAACGACCGACCTCTCCTCTCGTGCGCCGCACCACTCTAGTCCACTAGTTACTGTTGGCGGTGAACCGCCCGCGCGTAGTAGTAGCCTTTACAGAACAGGCATAGGCTGGGGCACGCCAAAAGGACACCACGCCACGCTCTAGGGGATCTGGTTGCAGTAGTATACGACATACCGACATACGGGTGATTAGAGAAGCACCGAAGAAACGCAGCACGCATAAGAGTAAACTCCAGGCTGAAACCAACAAAGATTCACGCTGAACACCAGAGTCATTCAAAATGCTATCGTTATCTCTGCTAAGATTTCAGCTTGTACAATGAGTCCACAGATAGAGATAGGTGTTCAGAGTGGTACAGACACTAACATAAGCTTCTCAGAAAGGAAAACCCCACTAACACAATTCCCTGGTCAACAATCAGGATCTTTTTGCGCTGAAATGGTGTAACAATACGACCATATGTGGCAACGAGGACGCCTGGATTCATTGATATCTCCGCAGGAACGACCAAACTAGAGTTTCTCTCCCTTGCCAGCGAGCACGTAATTCTTTCTAGATGATGTACCTATCAATGGTTCTGCTAGTGACTACCAGGAAACCGTCTTTAAGAATCAGCTTCAGTTTCTTTCTGAAAGCAACCAAATAAGCTTATCCTCGAATCAATATTACAAGAAAGTTCGAAGAAGAAGCAATGTTACATTGCTGAACAGATGTTGAAGCGTGAGTCCCTTTCTTGTTCAAGATATGGCAATAGCAGCAAACAAACTATCCACACATCTCAAGTTGCAGCACAACTGAGGAAAACAGAAGGAAGACACGTTAAAAGCATAATGAAAATATCGATCTGCACTTCACCTCTTCATATTATATCTGCCTTGTAATTGACAAAACTAGTAGTAAAATACTGACAGCGCAGTTTTTATTTTATGCTTTACGAAATTAAAAATATATATATAGGGAGTACATTCTTACCAATGAATTCTGCTGCTGCCTGCTTTGATGAAAATACCAAATGTGAGCTCTGATCTATACATATTCAAGGTCCCCGGAAGCTGCATCATCCAAAACATTTCTTTCCAGGCCTGCGCTTGTTGCTTCTTCCAATTCATTGTCAAATTGTATACTTTCTGCATCTTCCTGTTCATCCGTGTCTGGGTCTCTTTTCATCGCCTCTTCAATTTTATTATCTGGGTAAACCCTCAGTCTGATGCGCTTGCCTTTGATATATCGATATTCCCATTTTGGTGGTGGATACTTCTTTCTCAACTTTTGGTATTTGTCCGTCATCCCCAACTTCTGAAACACGTCACCTAGCATTCTGACAATTGACCCCTCAGGCCTAACACCCAGTTCTTCCATATCACCAAAAACCTAGCATTGGCAGACATCATACAAGCATTAAAAAATTTAGAAAACAACTCATTTGATAACAAGTATCTTCAAATGAATTTCTTCTAATTCTGAGCATAGCTATTTGCAGATCATGCCAAGGGGTGAAACGTGTTCTTCAATGAAATCACGGCCAAATGATTACCAAATCAGCACCTGGAAGCTTGTAAGGGAACAAGGGCTAGCAGATATAATTTTTGTACCTCAAACATCTTCTCATACCATTCCAAATTGTAGTACAAAGAAATCATTCTCATGAAGAAATTACGAGGCAATCCTTCCAAATATCGCGAGAATATCTTTTGAAACAACTCTTCTGCTTCCTCAACTCGTCCATCCTCAATTAAAGCATTCAACAAAGTGTAATAGCTTCCCATTGTCTTCCCTTGGCCTTTGTTGAACATCCATTTAATAACCTGAATCACAGGAAGTTAGTTACCTTCTAGAAATGAGAAAGAATTTGTTAAAGGGATGAGCTAGCTCTAGTTTCTATCTCTCATACATTAAAACAGTTTACAAACAGGGCAGCTAAATTGACCCATCTAGAACTGGGATTGTGTTGCCCAGGACTAGCCAGGGAAGGTAGTTACATTCTCCAAGGAATAAAGTTGTGTGTACATTTCCAGTTTAGAGAGTAGCAATAAGGTGGGGGAAACTGACATGAAAACCAGGAACTTCCGTTTCGTACCTGAATTATTCTTTTCCATTCCTTTTCATCTTCAAGTGTTTTCAGCGCCTTCTTTACTACTATCAACGGAAACTCCAGTTCCCATGCAACAAATGCATCAAGTTTGCCATAAACTTCCTCCTTCACATTAGATAACTCTTTGATCTACATGACATGATAAAATATTAGTATTTTCAGGCACTTATGAGACAGGCGATTCTCAGGTGGAAAGAAAATATGTAAGCCATTAAAATACATTCGACAAATGGACAATGTATGCAATCTTTGAGTGCCTCTCTCAACATAAAGGAAACAAAGCTCAAATGGAAACATCTAACAGACCTAAAAATTGTAAAGGCTATAAGTACTGACACCAAATGTTTCAATTCAAATATAGAAACTGAACTAAAATTTCTTGTATATGGGCAGGAGACCTTCTAATCAGTGAAGATCTCAGCAGGTAAAATGCACACGAGTATGTAGACCCAACTAATAACAATCACAACATTGAAATGTAGAAGAACCTCACGCATTGGACAAGCTTCTGTGACTTTGAAATGGTCCCTATTTTCTTATGAGTTTTCCACACACGGGGATATCTTGGTCTTGGGCCCCTGGCACCACAAACCTGACAGACAGCATCATATATAAGGAATTAAGGATGAGAATAAGCAGTTGTGCTGCAACCACCATAAGCAAGCTATGCAATGGAATTAAGCTCACCACTAAAGAATAGAGCTTTTGAGGATGTCGTAAAGCAGCCACTTGCCGTTCCAAAGTAAATGTAGGCGACCAGTAGTTTCTCAGGCAAAACATCCTATAATCTCCAAAAACAATGAACAATTCATGAACAAGGCACAACAAAGGGGGGGGGGGGGGGGGGGTGGAGGATGAACAATAGGTTCAGGACTGACAAGATAACGAGGCCCGCTGACTACCTGAATAACCCGGATAGCAGACGCGTTGCTGCCAGGAGGCGAGGACGACGCAGGGGAAGCTGCCGCCCCGCCGCGGCAGGGTTGAGTGTCGACTGCCGTCTGCGCCGCCGTTGCTTCTTATTCTCGTCGGAGACGGGAGCGGAGCCACCGCACAGCTGCAACCTGAAACTTTGGATAATCCAGATTTTTTCTTTTCCTGGGTTATTACTGGCGTGGGCCCGTATTCAACAGACCGTAGGGTAGGTGGGCCTTGTACACACTCTTATTAATACTGGGCCTTATGCACTTGCCCAGTTCAGCTCGGCAACGATCTGGAGCTAGCATCGAGCAACCATGGGGGCATCGAGCACCCGACTCCGGTGCCCGCATGTTATCACGGCCACCGGCGGCCCTGCACCTGCATGCTGCAGACGACAAAGGTCCCCAGTCCCCTGCTCTCCAGTGCCAACGCTGACATGGGTGGGCCGTGGCAAGTTGTGACCCCGCAGCCATCGCATTTGCGTGGGCCGTGCCGTGTTTGCCTCTCTACATGTTCGTTTTGCCTATGGGCCGACCAGCCTATTGCTAAGTTTATGGACGGGGCTGAAGAAATCGTTTCAGCTGGACAGAGAGCTAGTAGTAGTAGTTGGGTTCACAGGCCCATTACATGTGTGAACCCAAATATGTATGGACCCAATGAACCAAAAGATTTTGGGTCACAATAGGATCTGCTTATTGGATCTTTGTGGTTTGCCCCCACATTTGAATGCTCTAGCTACTGGGATCAACGGTTGGAAATTCAAAGGTTAACGCGGATATTTCAAAATGAGCCTCCAATTACTACTAGTTTACCTTTTTTTCCATGCTACTGCGGTCCACAGAAGTTTATGGGGGCTCTATGCAGTGATTAGCCTACTGGTTTGTATATACTCAAAAAGTAAAATCAATCACGTAATTCCGTTGGCCATTGTAAAAAATATGCAGCACCAGTACATATTTTCGTGGATAGGTCTGTACACATAGGGTGCGTTTGGTTGAAGGACAAAAGATGGATGTGATCGTCCCGTCCATATTTTCTAAATATAGATAGATTCATTCATATTGATTGTTTGGTAGGTTGGATGTGACGATCCAATTTTTCAGTTTGTTTGGTTGGATATGTGTCTGGATAAACATAATCAACTAATTATAGTAATACAATAACTATATATTATTATAATATACTAATATTTATTAATATTAATATTATTATAGAAATGATTAAAAACAAAAAATGTTAATTATCACTAAATATACTAGAGTTGTCTTGCCAAATAAATAAAACTAAATATAATAGTACTTAACAAATATAATATTATATAAATAAATTGTAATTAATAATAAAATAAGTTAATTATCACTAATTATATTGCTAATTAGCATGCTTAGCAACGTGGATGAGCTCATCCAACCAAAAAACCTGGACAACTCTATCCAGCATCTACAAAGAATATTCTGTAAAGTTGGATTATCCCATCCAACCTGACGACGAGCCAAACAGTTTTGATCAATCCATCCAACTTCATTCGAGGAAACCAAACACACCCTATAGTTTTGACTGGATGAATGGATGAGGACAAACCTATCCATGTAGCAGCCTCTGCTTGGAGCCTAAGCTTTCCTCTGCAGATTTGTACTCCTATGTGAAAGATGTCGTCTCTCGCTTCACATTTGCACCTTTGGCAATTTCAAACTGATGAATGCCAAAAGCGGCATTGAAAAGGGACACCTTTCCGTGCACATAAAGATCAAAGCAATCTGAATGACTCTTTCATCTTTAAGCAAAAGTTAGGCCCAAAAAAAAAGCTCGACTGCGTGAAGAAAGCGAGGAAATGAGGTTAGCCTGAAGCACAGAAATACCGCTAAACGATGGGAGCTACAGTAGTACATAGGTTCCCAATCTTGATGTGAAAATTAGCTTGAAGCACAGGAGTACCGCTAAACGATCGCGCCGGCATCAGTCTGATGGAACCTACAAACATGAATCAACATTACTAGTACCGCTTCAGTAGCACCAGTTTCTTGAGAGCTACATGTATCTTCCTTTCTTGGGTTCTTCCGCTTTGATTATACACGTAAAAGAGGAAGAAAC
Source organism: Zoysia matrella (assembly GCA_001602295.1). Classification (NCBI taxonomy): domain Eukaryota; kingdom Viridiplantae; phylum Streptophyta; class Magnoliopsida; order Poales; family Poaceae; genus Zoysia; species Zoysia matrella. The sequence continues at coordinate 74,230 of BCLG01002112.1, forward strand.
AAGAGAGCAACCCCTGCATGGCCCCAGCCGGCTCCCTTCATTAACGAAAACGGTCGATTAATTGCCGCTCATAGTATCATGTCATTGTCGGAGTTAACAGACTACCAGATCGTTAGCAGAACAGAGCCATCCACATCACGCGCAGTAGCTTGTACCATGTCGAGTTCCATGCTTCCATGCTCCGTCCGGATTGATGCTTTCGACCGGGGCCTGGAGTTCAGCGGACGCGAGCGATCGCGTAGTACCTCCTGTCCTTTTGCGTCGTTTCTGAGGAAATGCCGCCGGGCGGCTGTGAGAAGGCACAGCCAAAGCAACGACGGACGCCACCGCCCGAGTGGACAACGTGCAGCGGTACCTCCTCGGAACAAACCACCGGGTTTTGGCGATGAAGTTTACCCCACCCGGCGCAACCGCCCGGCCCGTTTCACGCACCAGCTTTTGGTGTCTGATGAGTCGGTTACTTTTTGATGGGGAAGAGGAGCCAGTCCACGTCATGCCGACTGATTCATGCGCTTTTCCGGCTTTTTGGCTACTCCAGCTGCCTCCTGGCTGCTGGCTTGCGGCTGGCCGACTTGGAACAGGGTACTCCAGGCCCCACGCAATGTATTGGTTACTGTAAGATGCACTTTACCTAAAACAAAACTGCATTCGAATATTGCTGCTAATTAAGTAATCCTATACATTGAGCATCCGTTGTTGCGTTGTCAACACGTCTTATGGCTGGATAATCGCGCTGACCTAGAGTAATTCCCGCAAGCAGCAGATCCGACCCATGGCACAGTTTTCTGGCTGCCTGTTCACGTCTGCCCGTCCAGTCCAGCAGGCAGCAGAGCCAAAAGGTCCCCTCCCTCCCGGCGCCCGCCGCACAACTGCCAACCACAATCGCTCCCGGCTGCCCTGCTGCAGTAAAATCCGGGCCAAAAGCCGATGCTCTCGCGGCCGCTCCGCCAGAAAGAAACTCTGCCGGCAATCAAAGCGCCTCTCTCTCTCACAAACACACAAATGAGGAGATACTCCCGCGCGCCTTGACCCCGAAGACCCTGGCAACTTGATGGTTGGGAATATTTATCTCATGTCGCTTTTCGGCCTTGGCAGCGCGCCTCTTTCGCTGCGCATTGATGCATGGCCAGTAAAAGTTGCTCGGCCAGGTGCTCTGTCTCCGTGCCCCCCAAACGCGATGAAACTTCCCAAAAGGATGGTGGAAAGCCAGCTATAGTCACGGAAATGTTCGCGTGCCCATGTAGCAAGGCGCTTTTTGCCCACCGTCATGGAAGTTGGAACTGCGCAGTCGAAGTAGATCCGGGAGTGGCGACGGGCTGGCATGGGATCCCTCTGGCATTCTGGTGAACCGCAGCTGATCGTTGAATGAGCACTTGGGTCATCACTCGTCTGCAGGATTTGGTGGTGCCTTTTCCCAAAAGGTGAGGACGCAGCTTGTTCGTCCGGCCCCCTTCCTTCGGGGTTCGAGCGAGCTGAGGTGATAGTACTCGTACAAGCACTGACTCCCGAGACGTGATTACGAGATCCGGGTAAACGACAGGCCCGTTCATTCATTGACAGTCACCCAACCCAGTCCCAGAGACGGCTGCCCACGCACGGGCACAGACACAGCTGAGGCGCTGGACAGATTTTCCACGGAGTTCGCAACTTGCCGTTGTTAGGGACATTGCATCCGCGCATGGAAGCTTGGAAAGAAACAAAAGAGATGGGAGTGTACAAACAAGCTAGACTGAGAAGAAGAAGACGCGAGCAGCGAGGAAGAAAACAAAAGCCGTTTCCATGTCCGCCATCCTTGTGTTGTGTAACCCGCACGCACGTACAAGCCTTCCCATCTCATCCCTCATCAGCAAAGCAAAGTCAAACCCAGCCTACAGTAGCCTCTATCCATTCCAAATCCGCCCTGACCTAGTAGTCTGACGAAAGGTTGGTGGGGATCAGAACCGGCGGTCGGGGCAGACCGGCCACCGGTCGGCGTAGACCGGCGAGGCGGGGGACGAAGGGTCGCCGGGAAAGCCGAGGACGAGGCCCGCCGCAGCCGCCGCGGGGTGGTGGTGGTGGTGGAGCTGGAGCTGGTGGTGGTTGGCGTGATGAGCGGCGACAACGGGGCCGAGGGGCCGGTTCTTGCGCCGCCCCGCTCCCACGGGGACGTTGCGGAGCGCGCCGCCGGCGGTCCAGTAGCGGTGGCAGTCCTTGCAGAAGTGGCGCGGCTGGTTGACGTTGTAGTTGTTGAAGTAGCAGAACTTGGTGTTCCGGCTCCGGCACCGCGGGCACGGCAGCGGCGGCGCGGACGATGCCGCCGCCGCCGCGCGCGCCTCCGCCGTGTCCTGCTGCCTCGAGCGCG
>BCLG01002113.1:9068-45205 GCA_001602295.1 Zoysia matrella
TAATATAATTATATATTATTATAATTATGTGGTATAAATAATTATAATTATATTATTATAATACAATTATAATTATATTACATAATTGTAACTATAGTAATATTTAATTATGTATAATTATAATTATAATATATATAAATCAGCACCTACAGCTGGCAAAAACAAGTTCAGACCTGTTTTTGATTTTGAACTAAGAAGAAAGCTGCTTTCTCGAAAGTACTTTTGTCATAGCTGATTCTTTTAGTTGGGCTTTTGGCTTTTGCAACTAGGCCAATCAAATAGACTCAAAGTGGCCCTGAATAAAGTAAATAGTATATGAATCTGCATATAGAATCATTTTTTTTAAAAAAAAATTATTTTAACCGTTTATTTATTGATTCGACGATGATAGCGAGTATGTAAAGCGATAAATAGAAAATCCGCTTACGTGCTGATTAACCATCATGAGACCGCGATCAGATAACCAAATTTCCCGCAGCCGCAAACCACCGGGGGGGGCCACCTGGCGGGCCCGGGGAGTGGTGTCGCGCAGCTACTGGGCTGCAGCGCCTCTGCCCGCGCGCTTATTTTTTTTCCCGTTTGCCTCCTGCCCCTGACTCGATCCTTTGATCCTTTCCGCTCGTGGCGCCGGATCGACGGCCCGGACGGCGCCACGACGCTCGGGCCGGGCCCCGAGAAGGTTCGGATGCCCCTGTTTTTCTAATCCCCGGCTGCGTGCGCACCGTCCCAGCATTATTCTTTTTCCTTTCGGATTTGCGGCCCCCCTCCCACCGGTGTGCCCGTGTCCATCTCGAGCTGCAGCCCATCGTCACCCACGCACCGTCCCCCGGCACCAGCAGAGAGAGCGGCAGCGGCGCTGGCAGTCACCAGACTCACCACAACCACCCGCAGCGGAGGCGGAGGAGGTCCTCGGATACCTTCCGGTCTGGTAGCGGCGCTTCTTCTCGCCCCACGCTTCGCCGTCGGGCGGCGTCTCCTCTCAAGCTAAGGTCAGCCTCGCCCCTGTCCACTTCGGCTTACTCGTACGGCACCGTTTCTTTAATTTTCCGGGCAGGTTAAGGAAAGGGATAGGCGAGCTAGGTTCTGGTGGGTGGATTTCCCCTGCCTGATCTCTAGGATCCGAGGGGGAGAGCTACTGTGATCAGTTCTTGGTAACGGTCCCATGCCAAATTTGTCTCCCTTTTAGCCATTCACAAGGGGATGAGGCAGGATCTGAGTTAGATTGCTTATTTGCTCTTACAGTAGCGTGGATCGTGCAACGCAGGGGAGTTGTTCAATGTTCTTCTCTGTGATCAGGGATAGATGAACATCGTTAGTCGCTAGTCACCATGCTTATGTATCTTACCTCCCTGCCTTGATTTTTAGTCCATTTGGTCCGTTTATTCAGTTGTTTAGTAACTCATTGAAGAATTAGTCATTTCCTGCAACCTATTGATGAAATGATAAATATATATATGTCAGTGTGTGCTTGTTATGGAATATTCATCATTGTTGCTGCAGATCGCTAGATTTGTGTTGAAGATCTCTGTTTATACCTTGTTATAAAGTTTAGAAATCCATTACTGAAATGCAAAGGTTTAAACAGGTCATTCTGTGAGATTCATTCAGAGGTCAATAATGGGACTGGATAATACTTATGGCGAGCTATCCGGCATGTTCTGTGGGGGCCTGTCTTATGATGGTTTCACAGATCGCAGTGGTTCAAGTGATTATTTCAGTTTCCTCAATTCACAGCCTGAGATTGTGCCGCAGATTGCCACAGCACCCAGCTCCAATCCTTCATCCGCCATCTCGAGGACCAACACTGAAACGGACAACCCGGAGGATTGGGAGTTCATCTCAGATGAGTCCCTCAACTATATTAGCCGGATGCTCATGGAAGAGGATATTGATGAGAAAGTCAGCATGTACCAGGCAGAGTCAGCAGCACTCCATGCAGCTGCTAAGCCATTCTATGACATTCTTGGGCACAAGTTTCCACCGTCTCCTGATCACCAGCTGATCCCCTGGTCACTTGACAGCCCTGTTGAAAGTGGCAATAGCAGTCATGCACAATCCTATGCTAGTACTGCTACTAGCAGCATTGGTGGTGCAGTGGATAGCAATCGGCGCTATGACATTGGGCGCTCTGAGCAGTTGGCATTATATGGAGACCTGCGTGTTCAGTCTTCTCTGCCGGTTCTCGGTCCATCAAGTGATGCTTGCAATGAGGTTAGTGTGCTAGAAGACCCTTTGATCACAAATGGGCGGATCCCTGATTATTTGTTTGAGAGCCTTCCAACTTGGGATTTTAGGAGAGGTGCTGAGAAAGCGCAGAAGTTTCTCCCGGGTAGTGATAAATTAGTGATTGATTTAGAAGCTGGTGCTGTTGCCAGGCCCAAAGAAGCAAGTAAAAATGTTTCACCGAGTACAAGAAAGGCAGAGGTCTTGAATACTAAGAAAAACAGACAGAGTGAAGACCTTGATGTGCTGGAAGGACGGAGCATCAAACAGTCTGCATTTTCTTCCGAAGAGCCTGATTGGATTGAAATGTTTGATGATTTGCTTACAGAGAAGAAGGCAACTGTTCTACGAGAGATGATGCGCAATGAAGCTTCCAAGAATTCTCAAGTCACTCAGACGAAAGCACCAAGCAGGCCTCGTCAACGGGGAAGGAAGCCAACAAAGAGGGATGTGGTGGATCTTAGGACCATACTCATACAATGTGCACAGGCTGTGGCAGCAGATGACCGCCGTTCTGCCAGTGAGTTGTTAAAGCAAATAAGGCAGCATTCCAAGCCAAATGGTGATGGCACACAGAGGTTGGCACATTGCTTTGCCGATGGACTTGAGGCTCGGTTGGCAGGGACAGGGAGTCAGCTTTACCATCAGCTTGTGGCAAAACGAACTACTGCTTCTGACATGCTTAAAGCTTACCATCTTTACCTGGCAGCATGCCCATTCAAGCGGCTTTCACATTTCCTTTCCAATCAAACAATCTTGAGCATGATAAAAAATGCAACAAAGGTGCATATCATTGACTTTGGCATTTACTTTGGCTTCCAGTGGCCATGCCTAATCAGGCGTCTCTCCAAGAGGGAAGGTGGGCCGCCTTTATTGCGTATAACTGGTATCGATGTACCTCAGCCTGGTTTCCGTCCTACCGAGCGGATCGAAGAGACTGGACATAGGCTTGCAGAATATGCCAGAAAGTTTGCTGTCCCTTTTGAATACCAGGGAATAGCATCAAAGTGGGAAACTATCCGTGCTGAGGATCTCAAAGTTGGCAAGGATGAAGTGGTCATTGTTAATTGCCTGTATCGGTTCAGAAACCTTATTGATGAAACTGTTGCTGTAGACAGCCCTAGAAATAGAGTGCTCAACACCATAAGGCAAGTGAACCCAGCAATTTTCATTCATGGAATTGTGAATGGTTCATATAGTGTCCCCTTCTTCATCACACGTTTCCGTGAAGCATTGTTCCATTTTTCCGCACTGTTTGACATGCTAGAGGCAACCGTTCCCAGGGATGATGCCCAGCGTGCACTTATAGAGAGGGACCTGTTCGGCCGTGAGGCCCTCAATGTCATTGCATGTGAGGGCTCAGACAGAGTTGAAAGACCAGAGACATACAAGCAATGGCAGGTGAGGAACCTTAGGGCTGGATTTGTTCAGGCTCAGCTAAGCCAAGACATTGTGACGAAAGCCAAGGCAAAAGTGAAAGATATTTATCACAAGGACTTTGTCATAGATGAAGACAGTGGATGGCTCTTGCAAGGCTGGAAAGGAAGGATCATCTATGCCATGTCAGCATGGAAGCCTAATAAAAATTAAGTTCATGGTCTCAGTTAGTCATAGTCTGTCTGTATGTCACCTATTCCATTATTGGAGATGACTAATTTGCAATCATGTTAATGCTGTAATATAGCATTTGGAGCTTGACCAGTGAACTTGTGTGCTCAAGGTATGCGATGAGCTAATTTCAATGTAACACTATACAAGTTAATGGTATAATTGCAATGTATTTCAATATCGTGGGTCTAATGGACCTGTTCTTGTGGCAGCATTGTGACAGTGGCCTGATATGTGCTGTCTCCAGGAATGGCTTCGCGAATGAGTTCGCACCACCTCAATGTGGGAGCTTTGTCAGGGTTCAGTGCACTTAACATGGATCTGGCCAGTATTGCAGTAACTGGAGGAAGGGAGCAGTTGTTGACCTCTCCCTTGGCCTTGGACTCGTGGTACTTTCACGTTGCCATATTTATAGTTTTCTTCATTTAGTTACTTCTATGAGTATCCTATTAGCGATGACCAAATCACAGCGTCTATATTAGTTAATTAGCTACCCATCTACCTAGCTTTGTATCTTTGACTTTCCTGTATCCATCCATGTTATTAAACGTGAATTGGAATGGTCGGTTCTTTTTGTTTTTTATTTTTACTTAGTATCTGAGAAAGTGCTTTGCTCCTTTTATCAGTCCATCCTTTTTTTTAAGATTGTTTCAGCGAGTGTTGCATTCTGTTGAAAAATGGCTCAAACTTCGGTGGAGCACTAGTTGAGGATAATAAAAAACAATGCCACAAATGTACATAGTACTTTTTGTCTAGTCAAAGTGAATGGTGCCACCACAAGGACATGATGTCACTGTATTGCAACCCCTATCACCAAATATCCATATTATAATGCCTTCTTTCGGCTGACCCTTTTATTGGTTGCAAGGTTAAGTAACTAGTTATTTTTTGTTTATCTTCTTTTGAAAAACAATTGTTCAAGTTTTAAGCTACAAATTTTCTGTATAAATGATTTCAGTGGAACTTAGTTCTGATTCTATCGCTTTCCATGGTATTTTAGTACGAGTTATATGGAGAAAAGGCCCATCTGGTTGTAACTCTTAGCAGGACTAGAATTGGTCGTCACATGTAACCATAATGAAACAAAGATGGATTGCCATGGCCAAAGATAACGACTTCACGCCTCAGGAGAAACTTGAGGCAGACCTAGCGGACCCTATTTTCCGAAAGGAAGTCCAGTGTCGCCTATGAAAGCATTTTCATCTTGCGTCCTATTCATTTTACTAAAAAAATTGATAAATTTTATATATTTTGATATAATTTGATTTATCGTTAGAGTTATTTGAATCACAACTTAAAATTTTACACATTTGAGTAAATTTTTTTAATAAAACGAATAGTCAAAAAGTTAAGTTAAAACATCTGCGGCATCGATTAAAAAATAGAGGAAGCATCTCCTTTCAGGCTCATCAAGTTGCCGAGCTTTTTAGACTCTGCTGCCCATTTCGTCACGGTGTCTGTTTCCTCACCTCATCCTCCAGAGGGAGAAGAGAGCTGTGTGCGGCCGTGATCATGTGAAGCGGGGGAGGGAAAGGGGCAATAAAGTTGACGAGGACATGGACATGGAACCAACTGGGATCTCGTGCGAGCTGAAAGGCGAAGAAGCGTCGTGGTGACGGAGCTGATGTTTCTCCGGTCCGCGGAAGATTTGAGGCGTTGCTTTCCCCATCTGTGATTCCTTGGTGTAAAGGGAAAGCAGCAGGCTTGGCTTTGAGGCTGTTTCCCTTCGCTTCCGAGTTTTGAGGCTGATCAGTTTCAGGTTTTTTTCATTTCAGAAAATAAAATCCTTAAGCACGGAGAGTTTGTGAGCCGATTTATTAGGAGAAGGAACGCTACTGAAACTCTGCATTCAGCGACCCCTTGTCCAACTTGCAGTGAAAGTTAGCCGTGAAGCATCTGTGGGCTGAAGCAGCTGGGATACCAAGTGAAACTCAAGCACGGCCCATTTTTGGGCCCTGTGGCTTGGTGATCGGTGACCCGAACCTCTTATCTAGGCCCATGAGCATCGATAGTTCCATGTCCGAAACAACACGAACAGTTTAGAGGATTTTACATGGCCCAGTTGTTAGGCACGTAGTGTTTCAGAAGGGCCGGCAAACTAACAAAACTATCAGGCTTCCCCTTCATCTTGCAGCTCGCCTGGGAATGGAAGGCATTGTTCTAAATCTGGGAAGGTATCTGATGCGGCCAACGTGGTGGTCAGCTTGAAGTATTTCGATTTTTTTTCTTTTTTAAATGAAGTCGGTACCTTGGTGCGGGATTGTAGCAGTTTAATGGTTTTAAATTTTTTGGACTCCTTTCGAACTCAGGAATTTCAAAGAGCCGTTTCATTTTGTGATCTCTCTTGTAAATGTTCATATGACTCCGTAGCAGATGTGTAATTGGGTATGGAGCGCCGTCTGATCGAGTCCTCAGATACCATGCTCCAGCATTAGTTTTCTCCTGGCCTCTAGCGATTTGGCAGGAGCCAGTGCGAAATGAAACATGGATTTCATATCTCAATCTTATTTTAGTGCATCTCTACAGGGAAACAACTATTAGAGTGGATTCCTGTCACTTTTAGCTTGATTCATCGCCACCGACTTTTTGCACACAACTTCCTTCGTGTAGAATAAATTAAAAATATCCCCCAGCACGTTCTTCGACTGATGCATTTTTCTGAGATTCTAGGGCTTTCACATAGATATGAATAAATTATCTTCCGCACGTTCTTCGGCTGCTCCACTTGAAAATCTTCGACGAAGGGTAACCACGAGCTTGGGGCACTTTGTGCGTTAACTGAGAACCTGATGGGAACGTTCCAACACCTACGCTTGAATCTCGGGTTCATACAAGTAGTAAACTCCAAGCACCATAATTTCAGTGTTTTTCAGCTAGGGTTACACTTATCTAGGGGTGTAAGTGGGTATGTCCATAAGTTTACATATCTGATTCAAATTTTGAGTGTAATTCATACATATTCACAAAATTGAAATTAGATGTGAACTTCATAAGTACCAACTTGCATCCCTATGTTTATCTGACCGAAGAACAACAAGAGGTGGATGATTACATGAACAGTGATAGATAAGATAACACGACGAAATAAAAACATATCTGTCGGTGTTCTGACCACCGGCACAGTAAAATTTACGTAATCGGAGAGAATATTCGTGAGCTCTTCGTATTCGAATGGACTAGTCTGCTAGAAAAACTCAAAGGTTAAACTGGTTTGAGCCGCCGAGAGACGTAATACTCTACATTCAGGACGAAAAAGATCTAACCGTATGAACTCAAAAACACAAGTACAAATATAGAAGGGTCTTAGATCGATCAAGAACCCTAACTCACGTGGGTGGATGTGGTTACAATGAAATACAATTTAGCTGCTCCCTCCATTCACAAATATAAGTCATTCTAGCATTCAAAATTTTTCTCAATATATGTAATTCTCACTTTTCAATACATTTTTATCTCTTTCCAATACACTCTCTCTTTCCAATAAATCTATATCTCTATCTCTTTCCTCTCGTTTTTTTACGTATCATACTTTTTCACTTTTCTTTAATTTTCGTGCGCAGAGCTAAAACGACCTATAAAAATAAACAGAAAGAGTGTTACTCGGATGAACCAAGGTTACATAGCTTGTCGCCTATGGAATCGGGTGACCCCCTGACGGACAGGGCCACGGTCTTCGGTTGTATGATCTTTTGGTGCCCGTTGGCGCCTGAAGCAGACGCCGGTGTCCTCCGTTCGTCCTGTAGTCCATCGCGGGGGACAAAAGTTACTTTACCGTTTAGCTTTACTGCTCGGTGAGCAATTTTACTGTAACATCCCAAACTCGGAATACGGCTTCAGACCCGCTCGCACGTCGTGTGGGTCCCACCTCGTAGAATAACTGCTTACGCTTCCGTCCTCGCTTCGTGTAAAAGGGTTAATCCGAGTTATTCTACATTCCACGACCGAGTATTTAAATTGGTCTCCACCCTCTCAAATTCTCCATGTGGTACTAAATTTCCCACACTATCCCATTACACTCTGGGCCTTTTTCTTTTTTGGGTCGAGATTTCACATTCTCCCCCCTTAAGACTCAACGTCCTCGTTGATGAATGGATCAATTTACCCTTCCGAGACAGATGTATCCAGGATCTCCTCTCTTGGCCACGTCTGTACGCTCAGTGCCGGTATACGTGTCATGCTGTGTTCACGCTGGGCCCATGCGCTATGCACACCGTACCCGCGCCCCTGGCACGTACACGCCTGTGAAATCGCGAGAGTCGGCTCTGATACCATTCTGTAACATCCTAAACCCGGAATACGGCTCCAGACCCGCTCGCACGTCGTGCAGGTCCCACCTCGTAGAATAACTGCTTACGCTTTCGTCTTCGCTTCGCGTAAAAGGGTTAACCCGAGTTATTCTACATTCCACGGTTAGGTATTTAAATTGGTCTCCATCCTCTCAAATTCTTTATGTGGTACTAAATTTTCCACACTATCCCATTCCACTCTGGCCCTTTTTCTCTTTTGGACCGGGATTTCACATTTACCTCCCGCCGGATTACTTTACGTGCTTCTGAAACGCTTTGCCGCTCTGGTCTGGCTGCTTTACCGTTTTGAAATGTTGTACGTCGTCAGAAATCTCTGCACATTCCAAACGTGGCCGTTGGAGCGGTGGCCGACCCTCAGGCGGACGGTCAGGCTTTGTCGTCGTCCAATCCCATCCTGGGTCGAGATGGCGTTTGACAGTTCCGACGTAAGTGCTGAAAGCGGTCGGCTTTGAGTTTTTGATCTCTGAGACCGGGCCGTCGTTTTTTATTTGCCTAGGCTGGATACATGATTACCCAGAGCATACTGTCGCAACAATATCCGAATGCATAGTATTAGCAGAGTACTGCGAATACATCGACTTCACCCATCCGATCGGTGGCTGCAATTATGCGAGAACACGTACGTGGACAAGGCGGCGAGCTTGTGTGGACCAACGGACGCCTCACTCCTCTCCCCGTCTTGTTCTCGCACGGTGGCCACGAACGGACATCCAGCTCAGCTCACACGTACCACTCGATCGCTCCTCTCAGCTCCGTCGAGATTAATCCGCGGATAATCGCACACCACTAATGCAGACCCCACGCTGTTCCTTCGGGATAAGCGCTGAGCTGGAGTACTCTGAATTTGATGGATCTCTAGCTAGCTTAGCAGCTTCATCTGCTCCGACAATGCTGTCTCGTAGCTGCCTGACCTCCGGTGCTATAATTCTTCCGTTGCTGTCATGGCCCCAGATCATTTGTTCGTTTCATGCCGATTAAAGTCGAGAGAGAACCGGTCGTGGCGTGCGGTGCTCTCTCAAGGTTAATTCAGAGCTTTCAGTTCATCACGTCTTCATTTCGATGGAGAAGAGGACCGGCTTCAAACGTATAGAGCCTCAGTGCAAGAACGGTCCTTGTCACTGCACACGCTGGGCGGTCCCAAATAAGAGTGGAAAGTCCTTTCGTAATCGCATTATTTCGCCGTTAAAGATCGCGTGGACGGTGCGTGATGAAAGGTAAAACTCAACTCAACATACCAGTCCATATACTAAGCTGGACGGCAGCCCTCCATTTGCCAGACTTATGCCAGAGATAATAATACTTATCTCTAATGATATGCTAAACATCTACCGCTAGGTTCACCCCCCTTGGCAAGGGCATTGCATTAGCTTCCAACCCGAGCTACCTAATTCTAGTGTGTTCCCGCTGCTACTACTTTTAATCGAACCACCTTTTCACCGCAACGCTTTCCGCCCACCGATCGAGCTAAGACGCCGTCCAAGACGGACGAGCTAGGCTGCAAAGCTAGACCCGACGGCGACGCCGGTGGCGAAAGGGACGCGGCCGTCGGTCTCGGTCCCCATCGCCGGGTCGACGGGGAAGCGAAAACCAGAAAAACGATCGGCGCGCACGATTGCGGACCGAAAGGGGCGCTGGCAACGGGACGGCCGGCGGGAGCACTCGATCGATCTCCCAAGCTGCCGAGTGCGCGATCGAGCGAATGAGCGCCGCGGGTTAAAACGCGATTCTTGGGCGCGCGCACTCCTCTCGTCGTCGTTTCCAGGCGTCAGTGCGCAGCGGGAACCGGGGAGAGCCTCATGTTGCCGGCCGGATCCCGTCCCTCTCCACCGACAACGCTGTCACTCACTCCGTCCCGGTCCGGGCCGGCGACTGCTAGCTCCGGCCTCCGAGATAAAATACAGTCCAAGAAAATTGCGATGAACTATACTAGTACTACGGTGCAGTTGAACTGGTAGTTGTATTTCCATGGCGTATGTACGCGCGCGTTCGTGTTTTATACACCACGGCGTTTGACAGGTTGACATTCAGCCAACTCAATTAAGCTTCTTCCTTATTAGCAACTTGTAAGGTTATTTAAAATTTTCTGACGAAGCTGCTGGTCGCTTGATACAAAATTGTGCGTGACAGTGATGATGATGAGGTAGGTGCTTATGTAAAGCTCGCGGTTCGAAATAGAAATAAACGTTTTACGTGGACCGTGGATAAATAAGGGTAAGAGAGTAGAAGAATTGACCCAAACTACTCATCTTCCTCTCGGCATTCCCGCACACGCATGGGAACAAAGAATCGATAGGTAGGTGCCTGACAGCAAAAAAAAAAGTTGCAGAAGTAAGACGAGGTAGGCGATGAATGGAAGCTGGGAATTCGACATTGACCGCGTGCATCTCATCGAGCAAGCGCTGAATGACTTGACTTGTAACGTTTCAGTATAAACGTACCTAGTCATATGGACGTATACAGTATGTGGTGAGTTTTAATCCGTGCATTCGTAGAACGCCTACCTGAATGAAGTACCCTATCAAAGCATGCCACCTCTAAGCTAACTGATCAAAATCTGCTACTTATAATTATTAGCAAAATACCTATTGGTTGGTTACTATAGTTAGGCTAATTGTTAGCCGAGTCATTGTAATCCATGTTCCATAACTCTAGGTTTCAATGAATTGGAACTACTGCACGGTACGAACACCAACGACGTGCTACTAGATAGTATACGTTTGATAAGACTATTTATCTGTCAAACTCTTTGCTGTCACCATGATGTCTCCCTTGTGCATTTCATGTGTTTCACGCCGATGCTTATTGGCTCGAGATTCTGCTCTGACTTCTGATGTTGCTTACATCTGCAAGATCAACTATACATAATTATAGAGTATATTCAGTGAAATTCTTGGACATTAGTGAATCTAATATCTCGGCATAGGGAGAAAAATACTGTAGTGTAGACATCCTCGTGTGTACATACTAACCAACTTGGCTGAAATAACAATCTTTTTTTTCTCAGTTTCATGAAGCAGCAGCAGCATTTTAATATCTATGGTTACTGATGGAAATTGACATCGAGGTTCGTTGTCACTTCAGATGTGACTGGCAAGCAATTGACATCATATTGTTTTCACGCCGGTTTACTAGTGACAGGTCGCCGTTAACAATTGGGAGTTAAACCTATAAAATACTCTCTCCGTTCCAAAATATAAACATTTTTATGTTTAGTTAAAGTCAATCATTTATCACTTGACTATTAATAATATATAATTAATAATATTTTATCATATAAAAATTATATTTTTGAATTCATCATTAAATAAACTTTCATAAAAATTATATAATTTTATATATATTATTGATAGAAGTTAAAAGATTTTGACTTTAACTCCAGTGACTTTCTCGAGAGTCACCGGAAAGGAAGGGAATTTGACGTTGTGACATTTCCGTGATCTTGTCCTTCGCAATTTGCTCACTAAATATTTCCATTTTAAGGACCTACTCCCAAACTTTCAACCACTAGATGTCTTGTCAGTTATGTCATTTGCCCATTAAGTAGTGCAGGCATTCTTGACAGATTCCTGGCATCAGAAAGTGGGATTTCACCTTTTTTGGGACTCCTCTTCTCTGCACTTCAAATTAAGATCATCGATGATACTGTTACACGGACTCCAAAGAAATTGTTTGCTTGACCCCTGCTTTTCTGAATCTGAAAACACCATTTTCGTGCTTTGAATTCTTCTGTCCCTCCAAAGTATATTACTAGACCCGTTGAAAGCTGATCAAAACCATCAGGACAGGTATCAGTTCCAGTCAAGCAGTTTGTTGCTTGATAGGCTGTTCGATCGAATGACATGGCCACACGGCAAGGCAAAGCTGATATGAGAAGGATTCAAACGCCATCGACTTGAAGTCTTGAACAATCTGTTAATTACCACCGATGCAATTGGCCCGGTAATTTCAGAGCCATCCGCACCGCACTGTCGCCGCCTGTGGTTTCCTCTTTGCGTCACATCCTGTCTGTAAGCTTGCTCCCAAGTCCACGAGTGGTGACATCGATGCTTTCACATGCTTCACGCACACTGCCTCTTCCCCTTTTTTTTTTTCTTTCTATTTATTTTTCTTTCACGTGTACCGTACCTCCTTTCCGGATTGGATAGGTGGCTGTCGGTTCGTTTCGGAATTCAAGCTTCAAGTTAAACGAGCCTGCAAGCTAAAGGCAGAGAAAGAAGCAGCATTGGTGGTGATGAACTCCCCTGGAACCTTTTGTCCAGTGGCTGAGATTAACAGAGGGTCGAGAAACGTCCGGTTCCTCAAGCATGGTAACAAATCTCTTAAAATAAATCATACTCTCTTCATTTTTTAATTGATGTCGTCGTTGACTTTTAAATTCAACTTTGACTATTTATCTTATTAAAAAATTTTAATAAATTTAATATATTTTGATATAATTTGATTTATCATTAGAGTTATTTGAATTACAACTCAAAATTTTACACATTCGAGCAAAAATTTTTTAATAAAACAAATGGTCAAAATTAAATTTAAAAGTCAACGACAACATCAATAAAAGAACGGAGGGAGTGCTTCGTATTCTAGCAAATTTTTTTTAATAAAACGAATGGTCAAAATTAAATTTAAAAGTCAACGGCAACATCAAAAAAAAAACAGAGGGAGTGCTTCGTATTCTCCTAATCTCGTCTTCCATCACAAGTCACACCCTTGCATCGTTACAATTCTTCTTACTACGGTAACCATTCGCGAAAGTGGGACATCTGTTTTTAAATTGCTGTCATTAAGACAGGGATTCTATTTTTTTAACTAAAGTTGTTGTCCTAATGACACAAAGTTAAAAGTGGAGGAAGTAGCAAGGATGATGAAATCCAGTTCTAGCTATTGAATATAATGGACAGGCAAAACTACATCTTATAATCGATCTATTTATTATCTTTTTTTTTTCTAAGAGAAAAAACAAAGGAGCAAAGCTTTTCGCATATCATGACGAGCGCTATGCTACGTGATCGCAACGAATATCCTCCAGGCTTCCAGCCTTTTGGCGGTTTGGCGGCTTCGGCTAAACAGCTGCGATGAGTTTGACGTCTCAAAGGACAGGGGAACTGGAAGTGAAATTCGGCGCCTGTTCGGAGAAGCAGCAGACGTGTTGGTTTCTCTTGTCTTGCTAACTTACTCTCGTTTATTGCAAACACAAAAGAATTAAACTTCGTTTTCTTTATTACTTCTACACGTAATTTACAAGCAAGATCTGGCCGGTGTATATATATATTAGGACTATCATTCCAGCATAAGTACTTGGTTATCTTTGTCCACCCCCTGAAATGCTGCACCCCTCGTGTGGTTTGAAGTTGCTGTCCCGTCCAATGCTTACCGAGTTCCAGTTCCAATTGGAGATCACCAGTGTCTTGGCAACAACGTCGTGATGATGTGCGTGATCGCTGGATGCTGCCTCGAGGAAAGAGGTCTACTGCTGCTTGACGGTGGCCGGAGTTTTTACGCGGTGACGGAGGTCTCGATCGCGACGCGCTCAGGGGCGTAGAGCACGTCCTCCGCCTTCTCGGCCTCCTCCCACAGCTCTGGAAGCGCCTCCCTGATGTTGTGGATGCTCTCCAGCGCGTGGTCCGCGCCCTTCACCCGCTGCGACGTGCCCACCAGCACCGTGTGGAGGCCGATCCGCTTCCCGGCCTGGACGTTGCGTACGCTGTCGTCGAAGAAAATCTGCAGGAGCGCGAAGCCAAGCAGCTGAGGACACGGGCGAGCGGAAATAAACAAATGGAGGAAGCAACTTCTGGAACGAAGCCGCGTTTGCTGGGCTGGCTGGCCGCCGTCAGAGCTCCGAAAACTTACCGCCTTGTGCGGGTTGACGTTCGCGATCCTGAGCGCCTCCTCCATAGCGTCGACGTTGGGCTTGCACAGGACGGGGGTCTTGGGAAGCTCGTCGGCGCTGCCGTTGCGCGCGAAGTGGCCGGCGATGTCGAAGATCTCGGGCTCGCCGTCGCACGGCGGGCACCGCGCGTTCAGGGTCTCGAAGCAGATGATCCCCTCGAAGCAGTCCTCCAGGCCCAGCCTCTGGAGGGCGCGCGCGGCGTGGACCATGTCGCCGTTCGTGAATATCTGAAAGAACATCAACACAGGGATGGATCAGTATCGATTTTCGTTTCGTCCGAAGGAGAAGAAAGTTTTGCCGCTCCTGAATATCTGGAACTTACGAGCTTGCGGATGCGCAGGTTCTTGAGAATGTGCTTGAGAACGGGGTCGGGCTTGATGTTGTCGTACGGCAGCCTGCCATGAACAAAGGCGTGGTACTCATCGTAGTCGAAGCTGTAGCCGATTGCCTGTTAACGCAAATGAAAATTGTCAATTACACTGCTCCACGGCAGAAGAGAAGGATGATGAAGTGGAAGCTGAACAGAACACGTACCCTGAGGCCGGCCATCGTGGTGCCGTAGTTCTTGTACAGCAGATTGCCGAGGGCTTCAATCTTGCTCTCGTCAATGCCCAGCTTCTCGACCATGTAATCTTCAATGTTCTTCTTGACATGACCCGCGATCCCGGAGCTCATCGGGTACAGCGTGTCGTCGAGGTCTGCAGGCGCAGGCAAGAACAGAGTCAGAGCCTCTGCATTCCGCGAAGAGACAGAGCGGGGAGGAGGAAGAAGGCAACAGCAGAAACAAACAAAAAAAGAAACGAAAGGAATGGACGGCGACGTTTTTGCAGGAAATATAAGTGAGCAGCAGCTTACCGAAGAGCAGGCAGTCGAACTTGGGCTCCTGGCAGCGGTCTTCGAACTCCATGTCGCGGACTGTGTGGCGAAGAGCGAGCTGCACAGACGACGAACCGAGAATCAGTTTAGCATGTTGTGTGTTTGATCATGTCCTTCCCCCCAAGAATTTTAGTTTCAACCATGTCTCAGGTTCCATAAGCGTCGTTTAAATCCCATAATTCCCCACCCCTCGAAATCGTTTCCGCCGATTTCATCATTCACGAAACCGAGCCACATTTCCATCGAAGCCATGGCCAAGAACACGGGCGTACCTAGCAACTCAAGGCTCGCGGACCGCAATGCGACGGCACGGCGCTTGCAGGCAGCGCAAGGCGAGAGGCAAAGGCCTCGAGGCTTCAAGAGAGAGAGAGAGAGAGAGAGAGAGCTCTTCTGCAAAAGGCGAGAGAGAGTGAGAGGCGGAGGGGGAGGAGAGGAGGCCGGGGTGGGAGGGCTTAAATAGGCCCCCGGCCTGGCCATGGCGCGTCCCCAACCGACATTAGCAGCCGCGGTTAGCTGCTGACCGGTCCAATGGCGGGCGCGCGTTAACCCCGGGTTATCAATCGCCGGCGCTGCAGTTCCGCCCAGCTGTCGCCCCATGATTGGTTCTCCCAGACATGGGGCAGTGATTTTTTTTTCCTCCCTGAACTGCCCCTCCGTTCTTCTGAAAACTTTTGGACCGGGGCGTGCTGCGGCTGCTGCCCCCGGAGAGGTGAGGATCGGACAGGAATTTCGGTGGCGGAAGAGATGCCAAAAACTATTTTGCGTAGTGTAGGATTACAGAATTAAATAGAGCTGTTCAAACGAGTTAATCGAGAGACCTGGCCGAGGCATACGTGACGTTTAGATGTGGCCTGAGGCAAAATTATTTGGTTGATCGCGAGCCTGTTCCAAATTATAGGGGCACCGCAGCAATTATATATGGCACGAGTCACGCGAAGATAGAGAACGTCTTCATCGCTACTGAGTCGATTGAATTTATATGCGTGATCATTCATCTGGAAAATGTGGACGACGATAATCGAGCGAGCAACGACAAGAGTCTTGACTCTTGAGAGGGGGAGAAATTTAGCTCAAATTTAGGGGGAAACGGCGGCTCCGGGTGCAAATTTTGGCAGTAAAAAATGCGGCTGGAATATGCGTCCGGATGATCTTGGGATCGCGACGATATGGGCACGGGGAAATCTCGAAATGGTTGGATCAGAGGGCAAAAGGCGCTCATGTGGCTGTGTACGCGCAAGAAACCTGAGCCGCTTCCGTGCTCGAACAGCGGGTTTTGTCCTCTTCAATTTCTCCTCTGCTACGGACAGTCTCTTCCTTTTCTTTGACACGACTGTTTGAATGCACAGATTTGTACAGATTTACTTTTACAATTGTCCGAATCTCTCTCTATTTTTAAATTAATGTCGTCGTGACTTTTACGATTATCTTTGATCATTTATTTTATTAAAAAAATTGTTCGAATGTGTAAAATTTTAAGTTGCGATTGAAATAACTCTAATAATAAATCAAATTATACCAAACTATATATAATTTATCAAAAAAATTTAAATAAGACGAATCATCAATGTTAAAATTTAAAAGTCAACGAGAGAGTATACTTCAATCGGAACAAGATACTACACCTGTCCTTGAGACATACTAGCAGTGTTACACTTGGAATTTCTCGATGCGAAATTCTCACGGAAGTTCGGAGCCCATGCTTGTCAATGTTTTCTTGACCGGCATCTGGGACTTGGACCTGGCGATAGAGTAGAACGGAGGAGCAAGTAGTACTACTACTAGCGAGGACAATGGAAAGTTGGGGACAGATTGCCACAAATCATTTGGCAGCCCAATTATTGGAGCAAATCATTTGATAATACGCGTGTACCGGTCCACGTGGCGCCGGAAAATCACCAATTTCCCCTGGCGCAGGGTCCGACGCGTCAGTACCCCCGTCATACGCTTATCATGATCCTTGAAAAGAACAGCAGGAAAATATACGGTATAAGAGGTAAACCGGGGAGAAAACAGAGCGGGGTCGAAATCCCCGGCACAAAAAATCCATGCGTTCGCCGGTGCCGGAGCCGCCAATGCGGAGAGATCACGACCGCCCGCGCTGGTGCGCATCGCTCGGGTCACGGCGCACACGGGGGCACGGGCAGCACGGTTGGGTTGACATCGCGCGCCCGCGCCACCCGTTCGCGTCGTGGACCGGAGCGATGTGGTGGCGGCGCCCGACGAGCGCCGCTCGCTGGTCCCTCGTCGCCCTCCGCGCTGACTACCCTGCATTGCCCTTGCGAGCGGGGGCTGGAGGCCCCGGCGGGGCGCCCACTGTGTCTCGGTGCGCCCAGCCCCAGCGACCTCGAGGCGCGCGGTGAGCCGCGCCACTTGGTACGTGTCGTTGATGCTGTACGACGGAGGGCGCGCTTTGCTTGGCCTGAATTCCGCATGTGAGCCAGGCCACTGAGCTGTGAGCTCTCGACGCGTCCACGCTCTGCGCCACGGCATTTGCTTTCGCGATCCAACGCGACGGGTGGATGCCGCGCTCGTACCTCTGCCTGTGGTGACGCGGCCGCTGTTGTACTCAAAATAAACGCAGATCGATCGATCGATCGCTCGTCCATGTGAGGTTCCCGAAATATCTGGCGCTTTCGTCTTCGTTCGTCGCACGAGATCAAGGGAGGACGGACTGTCACGGACATAATATCGGACGTGTTGTGGTTAGTACCGCGCTTGCCTAGCCTGCAGCTTGCACGGTTGCACCCCTGAACCGCGCGACGTCGATCGCTTCGGGTCCATCGGCAGTACTTACAGCATAAAATTGAAAAAACTTCTACCAGTGTTCAAATAAGGCCCAAAATTTCTGTGGCCTAGGAGAGGCCAGGTCATAGTTGGTCTTATATGTAGCAGTTACACTCCTACTTAGTACAAGTCTAGGTTTGATGGGTCGTTTTTGGTATGGAGTGAGTACGAAATAAAATATCTTTAACGCCTGCCAGCACTATAATTCAAACTCTTTAGCAGCCTACATTTGATACCATCACGTCCTAATTAGGACGGGAAGACAAGTTAGGCGACACGTCGTGTGCATGGAGCTTATAATAACAATCAAGTGAGCAGGCCACGCTAAATTTCAAACCACTCGGATCGATCGGGCAATCAGCTGCAACAAAAGCACAAATATCTTTGGCCTCTAGTACAGCCCAGTACGTACCACGGAGGTCTGCGTTTGATCCAAGCTGAGCCACCAATAATTCTGCGGCAGCTGCCGCTGAGCTGCAGCGCACACAGCCGTGCCAGGCAGGCAGCATTGCCGTTATTGCGCTAGCACTGCAGGACCAGAACCAAACCGTGCAGATCCAACTGCACTTTTTGCCCTCTCACTCACTCCCCGTTTCGTCTGGTAACCGGATCCCACGAAAACCCCCATTTCTGCTGTCCAGTCGTGCTCATGCGTCGTCTAGCTCCACTGGTGCTGGCGAGACGACAGTGCGATGAGAGTTCAGCGTTGCCAATGCCGGGAAGAAACGGGAGACGGGTGGACCTCGTGTTTAGATAATGGAAATCAGTACCAGCCTTTGCTTCAAAAGAAGCTCGAATTTGTGAAATAAAGCACAGAGCATTAAACCAATTCAGATAACAAAGTACTAGATGCAAATTCTATTACCAAACTTCCGGTCGATGAAAAATCTTCATTACCACCGTCTCATGCGTGGATCCAGGTCCCCTGCAGTGAATTAGAGTGAAGCTACAGTAAGATGAATTCACACTGCAGCCAAAAACTTTTCGCTAGTCCGATATACTGTTTATTGTGCACTGTAGCAGTGAATCTGACCCGTTGAATTTCAATCTAAAGATTAAAATTATGCCCAAATTCCCAGTCCAGTGGGTCCTCTGAATTTTCCTCTCTAATTCAGAGGACTCGGTTCCCTTGTGTGACTCTGTTATCCCTTTGTCTTTATTATGGAGAACTTTTGATTCAGAAGAGGAGTTACTGCATCTGTCTGTATAATACCTGTATAAATGATAGTATCAATGATTTATCAAAAACAGTACTATTTTGACTTACCCATATAGCTAAACAGAATACCGATGCTCCCACAAGTAGTTGCCATTTTAATTTACTCCCGATATTTTTTAGCCAATTACCTTGTAAATGTGCTATGCTGTGGTGGTGTCAAACCCAAGGTGTTTTGTACTATGCCCCATAAAAATCTAGCATCCCTACATTCAAAAAACAATTGTTGAATGATTTGCATGATTCGTACAAAAACAACACTGTTGACTGCCATGCCAGTTTCTTTTTACAAGATTTGTTAGCACGAACCCTTTGTGTAGGCACCATATAAATATTTTGACTTTTAACGGCATTTTAATTTCCAATTTCATTTGTTTGTCTCGATGATCCCATTATTTATTTATTTATTAGAGATATACATAGAGTGAACTGAAAAAGACTGTGTTGATGTAAATTCCATTTGAAACATATGCATTATTGTTATGTTGTATATGCACTATTATAGATACTGTATCATTCCCAAAAAAATTTCATCTAATGTTCTTCTTAAAGATATATTAAGTGGAATACTATCAAGAACATATGCTAAATGGTCACTCTTTTTCCACACTTTGTCATATAATGATGGGTATTGTTGTTGGAAGGTATTTATTTTTCAAGAAATGCCACATGCCTTTTTCATTTATAGTTGTAGAAATATTAGAGAGCCGTTTTCAAATTCAATACTTGCTGTATATTATCAATCTGGGTTTCATCCAGTGAAACATTATTTACCTAAGGTGGATCAAACAGATCCTTGTAACATGGTAGACCAAACAGATCCTTGTAACATTATTTACTCATTCTGTTCAATGATTTGTCCTTCATGTTATTATTGAAAAATACGTGTCTTCCTATATTTACCATTTGACACTAGGGTCGACGTCGTAGACCGGTGCAGCAAATACAACTAGGGCCCGTTTAGATCTTTGAAATTGAATTTATTTTGAGAATTACAATTTAGACATAGATTGATTAAACTAATATAGTTGTATATAGAATATGTTTGTATAGTACAAAGGACATACTTGTATGTTGTAAAGTGAGTTAAATAGTGTGTTATAAGTTGAAGAATAAAATTGTAGCATAATGATTTATAAAATCTATTTTCATCTCTCACCTTATAAATTTGAGATAGATTTATTTGTGAATTTGGTAAAGTTGTGAAATATCAAATTTTAATATTCAATCCCTCCAAAATGAAGAAATCCAAACCGGCCCCTAGTATAATTTCGCAGCCTCTTCGATCCAGTTCGGATGGTTGTTCTCGGGGGCAGAATTATTGGGAACCAAGATAAGAACGACTTGCTCTCTGATTATCACAGATCCAGGGAAGCATCCGGGGCTCAATAATTCAGAGACAGCACAACAAGCTATGGCGTGCGGCCTGTGCTCTGCAGGGGACCACGGCTAATCATTGGCAGCCATTTGTGCGTATTTTGGTCCGGTCGCCTCCATTTTTTTAGTATAGCTGACAATGCTGCACGCGTCACGTAAGACTCCGTATTAACCTAAATAATCTGCGGCTTCGAGTGTGTTACGCTGTCAGGTCATCATCCGGCCAAGTTGCTCTGGCAGTATACGTACCGCTGTCCTTTATTTTTTTTTTCGTTTGCTGCTTGGCGGGAAGAAAAAAAAAATGAGCTGGAGGATGCAAATTAAGCGTACGTAGCTAGCTGTTTGTGCTTTTATATACATATACATATATACAAACATACATATATATACACATATATATACTGTATTTTGAAAAAAAAAAAGAGGTGCAGATGGAATGTGTTTCTGTGCTCTGCAAGAATGGGTCTCACACTCCAAACTTCCAAAGCAGGGTTGATGCCAAATTACTGTATTTTTGTTTTGGCTGCAAGAATGATTCACAGTCTAGCAAGAAGCATCGGTCTCCCGACTCCCGGACGGTTGCTGAAGGGACAAACAGTGACATGGCTACAGAGCAAAAGTTCGAAAAATAAGAGTGATGCCAAATTAATTTAGGGCGAGTGAACCGCTTTCTTCGTGCCGGAAATTTACGCACGTGCATCAATCGCCATGCTCTCGAATTACTCCTCTTTCGCGCGTCCTGCGTCTTGCAGCTGGAGCATGCATCTGCCTTGTACGTGGCGGTGGCGCCAACCACTCCGACCTACTCCCTCCATCCGAAGATTATTTCTAAATTTTATTGACAAAAACTTTAACTAATAATTTTGATAAATTTAATTATTTTTACTAATATAAATTATATATATTATGAAAGGTATTTTTTATAAATTTAAAAGTACAAATACTAATTTTTTAAATTTAATCGAATCTATAAAAATGATTAACCAAAGTGTCGGTTAACAAAAAAACTAGAAATAAGCTTATACTAAAATGGAGGTAGTAGCTAGCAGCAGCCGCCAGCGGCAATGGTATGAACACACGAAATTCCAGCGGATTTCACCAACCACCACACGGACACAGCGCACGCCGAGCAGACGGCAGACCGAAATAGAAAGGAAACGTGAACGAGCATGCAATAATAGAATACGGCGAATTTGCACTGACTAATTAACCCGCGCTTCCGTGGTGTGTACACATACGTACGCTGCAGCAATAGTTTGACGACAACGACGACGACCTCGGAGAGGGCACGCAACGTCTCGCTACGGTACAAGTCGTCCGCAGCGTGCTTCTTGCTGATCTAGGTTTTCTTTATGGCGGCGATAGCAGCCCAGGTGTTGTTTATCGGTAGACAGACAGTAGTCAATTTTAAAGATTGGAGGATCCGGCTTGGTCCGTTCTGGACTGATCAACTACTTCATCCCCTATTGGCCTGTGGCGTGCGCTTTTGTTCACACAGCATCTCTCGCAGTATTTTCTGTAGTTCATCAGTAGTAGCAGTTGCAATTTGATATGGGTTAATATTTATCAGCCTCATGGTCATGGATGAGCGGTGTCACCCATCAACAAACAGGTAATCCTTCAGTGTCCACCAGCCAGCTCAACTGATAATCATTTCCGTTCCAGGTATCGAAGAGTCATTCAGGCACTATAATTTACAAGTCGCGCGAGGACCTGACAAACGCGTCAAATTGAGCGGGTTCCAGGCTCAACGAACTCTTCTGAGCTCGATCGATCACGTCCGGTTCCTTCAGTCTAAACCGTCTCGTACGTCGTCCCCAAGGATGATATCCCAAACCCGTCGGAGACGACACGATCGCGGGTCGAGACACGCATGCAGCAGCATCAGCCGTGTCCCGAAAGAACACCGGCCACGTTGCCGTTCTGATGCTTACGCCCCGGCCGAGCTGGCGCGCAGCAACGGCCGCGTGGCCACATCTGCAGCCAGGGCAAGGGGCAGGGCACTCTCGACGGAGATCCCGATCGATCCGGTGCTGGAGGAAAAGGCCGCACACGTGGTGAGCCGAGCGGCGCCGCGCGGATGTGGCAGGAATTGACAACTCATCATGGTGATCGATGAGTGGCACTCGATACCCAGGCTAGGGGGCCAAGGTGGCATGATACGGCGATGTGTGTGGCCTTTTGCTGGGGTTGGCGCTGGTTCGTTCTGTGCGCGTCGGAGCCGGACTTTTCAGGTCCTGTAGTTAGGTCGCGCGAGCTTGTTGTTAATTTTGTCCTTCCTGAACTAAAAGGG
Organism: Zoysia matrella; assembly: GCA_001602295.1. Lineage (NCBI taxonomy): Eukaryota > Viridiplantae > Streptophyta > Magnoliopsida > Poales > Poaceae > Zoysia > Zoysia matrella. The sequence continues at coordinate 31,640 of BCLG01002113.1, forward strand.
GGCGTGGCCGTGGACCAGGGGCCATCGCGGAATGCGCGCCAGTGATGCATGATACTAACGTCGCCAACTACTCCTGCGGTCCTACACCGGCCTCGAGAATGAGAGCAAGTGGTAGCGTTTCTCTGAACTCCTGGATCGAGCTAGTCTGAAGACTGAAGTTTGGAACGTGAACACCAGACCTGTCAAAGACTGGCGCGCAGAAAATGTTCCGCTGCGTGCATTCTTTCCAGGTGTCACACATGAGTGGCTGTGGCACGCGCTGTTTTCACCTTCCCGAGTCACTTTGGTCTGCAGCAACTGGTGCTGTTCCCAGTCAATGTCTGAAAAGAGTGAAAACGCAAGCGTATATAAATCTCTTCTTGACCCTCGAGTACTACTTGTCGATCGGTCTACATCTCCAGACGTGACATTTGCATGTTTACACTTCCACGTGAAACCTTCCCTGTGTATAGGGTCCATCCCAGATCTTGGCATTATATTATTCTCACCTCGTGCTCTACATCGTGCTCGACGAGGGACTAAACAATCTGCAGCAGAGCTTTCAGTTTCGAGCCTGGACCTACCGTCACAAGACGGTAGACGGATCTGCTTCAGGATCAGGACGGCTGGCGGCGAAAGAAAACGAGCCTCCTCTCTCGCTGAGTGATCGACGACACGGACGGAGATCGTCCGTGCCCGAAACCGAACGGGGTCTTGAATCGGTGTTACCAATTCAGAGGATGAAACAATGACGAGAATTGGGGCATATTTTCAGCCGTTCGATAAGAAATTGATGCTTCAGTTTTCGTGCTACAGTAACTGTGAACAGTATCACACATACAGTAACTTAAACAGAAAAATATTTTTTTTGCTTCGGTGCTTCAATACCAATTCAAAATACTGTATCATCTCTCTCACTGTAGCATCTACAGTCTCTGAATTGGTAATCTAGAAGAGGACACTCGATCGCCCACATGTTCTACGATGCACCGCGCGGAGATTCAAGGACCTCCTTGAGATGCGTGTACTGTTGTTGTCCACAGCGCAAGGCGCTGGGGATCTAGCTCGTGCGCGTGCCCTGAAGAAAGAAAGGGCATGGATGACGGGAAGGAACGATAAACGCATGGATCCTGACACGTGATGAGTACTACACGCGCAGGGCGTTAGTGTTTGTTGGCCGTCCCATGTGACTCCCGGTTGAAACAGATAAGAGGCTCCGACCGGTATCTTTCTTCCGCTAAACCTGTTGAATTTGCGCGAAACAGGATTGTAAGGCTGTGCAACTAGCGCTGCTTCTTCCTCGTTTTCGGCATTACAGTGCTCCCCCGGCGCCCGGCGCACCCCAGCGGGCACAGATCACCCCGCGGCGCGGAGGCTGTGGAATCGTGGCAGGCGGGGCTCTGAAACCTCCGTTTTCTGGGCAAGTTGGCAGACAAGGAGCGCGGCGGACTAACGGAACGTGGGCCGCGTCAGCCCGCTCAGTTGTAGGAACCAAAAAAAAAAAATCCAGCGCGCCGTCGAACTGAACTCGTGCCACACAAATCCCCGTGCACGGCCCAAGAACCGGCGCCCTTCTCCCGGCCGCTCCATCGCGTACGGACTCACGTTTTCGCGAGAAAAAAAGTCCTATTTCAGTGCACAATGTTATACGGTTTTACTTCTGCTTACAAAACCGGGTACCGCAGTCCTGTGACTTTTAAATCCGTTCGTTTTTAGTCCTACATGGATTTGACTGACGGTTTTAGCTAACGTAACATACACGTAGTAGTTTTGGTTGACGTGACAATGATTTAAATTAGAAAGTAAATACTTAATGACCACAAAAAATTATAAAATTTGTAGAAATTTAAATTATTTTACAGAGAACAAATTTTGTTTTAGAACCAATTTAAAATTTGAAATGCATTTTATTTTACAAATTTAGAAATAAAAATAAATATAAAAAATAATCTAGACCTCTGAGATCATTGTATAAAATTTTATTTATTTTTTCTAATTTCATATAATTTCAAATATTTTCATTGTTTCACATACATTTTCTTTACAAATTTAAAATTTCACATTTTAAACTTGGATTCAAATTCAAAATTTAAATAAGGAGCTGAGTCATGGTTCCGTTATAAATCTGTTTTTCAAATTTTATAAAAATAAATCTGTTTCAAATTTTGAGACGAGTCCAAAACGAAAGTTGTTCCTCGAAAATAGATCTATCGTCCAAGGAAGTTTTAAATTCATCTGAGTTCGAAATATTTTGAGGCAAAATATCTCAATCTCTGATTTATTTCTATAAATACGCGAGGGTTGTCGTCTCGCCTCCAGAAGCTCTTCAACAAAACGGATGTTGCCTTCTTGTCACGGGCAGAGCCCTAAAGACCACCAATGCATGCAAGATGCAACAACCACCTTGTCTACGCGAATTATTTTCTTATTTTTAAACTCAGATGAATTTGAAACTTCCCAGGATCATATATCTATTTCCGAGGAACAACTTTTGTTTTGCACTCATCTCCAAATTTGAAATAGATTTATTTTTATAAAATTCAAAAAATAGATTTATAACGGAATAGTGGCTCAGCTCTCTGTTTAAATTTTGAATTTGAATTCAAGTTCAAAAAGTGAAATTTTAAATTTCTAAAGAAAATGTATGTGAAACAATGAAAATACTTAGAATTATATGAATTTAGAAAAAAAAAATTATCCAGTGGTTTCAGAGGTCTAGATTATTTTTTATAGTTATTTTTATTTTTAAATTTGTAAAATGAAATGTGTTTCAAATTTTAAATTGATACTAAAACAAAATTTGGTCTTTGTAAAATTATTTAAATTTTTACTAAGTTTTATAATTTTTTTAGGTCGTTAAATATTTGTTTTCTATTTTAAAATAACATCAATCTAAATCAGGTGTCCACCGCAGCGAAAACGTCACGTCACGCTACTTACGTCACACGAAACAGTCACGTGAACGTCACATCAGTCAAAACCGTCGACCAAATCCGGGAAGAGAAAAAAACGAACAGTTTAGAAGTTAAAAGACTGTATAACTAAAAGACTAAAACTGCGCGACTGGAAAAAATTGAGGGACTGATATAAATTTTTTTCCTTTTCGCAAAGTGAGCAAGCCGAAGATGATCCTGGGCTTCGATGATGGGACTGCTCAATTGCGAACCCACTATCGATGGACGCCACGTGTTCCTCTATGCGATCCAAGACGTTAGCTCCCGCGCCTCAGTCGCAGCAGTTCTCGGCTCCGATGCGACGCTCGCGGCTCGGCCAAATTGCAGCTCTCTCACCTGCGCTCGGCTCAGCTTCTTCCTTGCCGCCGGTGAGTCGCCCTCCAACGCAATCGGCTCTTCCTCCCCCGTTGCTCCCTCCGCAGCTGCCGCGCGCCCTGCAAGCTTGGGGATGTTTGAGAGGATTGGGACGAGTCAAGACGATAAGGCGGAGGCACTGGAGACACGCGTCCCAACTCCAAAGCAGAGCCGCATCGCTCTCTACGCCGGCCGGTCGCGAAATCCAAATCACTGCCGCAAATGGCCAACCACCTCGCATCGTTATAAGAACCTCGAGCGGGGAGCGTTGCTCATTTTCCACATCGGAACAAGAAGCGAGGGACCTGCCTCCTCGTATCCCTGCTCGCCGCCGCAGTCGCCTGCCGCAGCTTGTGGCTCAGCCTCCGCCGCTGCGCTGTGGCCGTCGGGTCTGCAGCGTCCATCGCTGTCGGCGCCGCCAAGGAGGCTGCGAACGAGGCCGGGTTCTTCGGGTGGCCGCTGATGACGCCGCTCGAAGCAGCAGAAGGATGGATCTCGGTGACAAGGAGGATCCACGGACAGGAGCGGTGATGGGGTGGGCCACGATGGCGAGCAGTAGGACACCGGCAGCGGGGGACGACAGGGAAGAAGCTGAGCCGAGCGAGCCGCGAGCGTTGTGTCGGAGCCGAGAACTGCTGCGACTGAGGCGCGGGAGTTAACGTCTTGGATCGCACAGAGGAACACATGGCGTCCATCGGCAGGGGGTTCGCAATTGAGCAGTTTGAGTACGGTCCGCAGGGAATTGTTTTCTCGATGGTACAGGCGCAAATGTTGTACACTGGGCCGTCTCGTCCGGGCTTTAACACTAGCAGCCTGGCAGGAGATGGACATGACCTCTAATCTTGCGTGCAGATTATCGATTTCTCCGATGCAAAACCTCCTTTCTCTCCAACCACGACTCTGGCTTACGTTGCCGTGTCTTTACATAAATGGTTCATAAGCAGAAATGATGAAGTCATGAACAAACTGATTGTGCATATACTTATCTTGTTTGGTTGAGTGGGGTTATCCACCATACCATCGGTCTTTCTCTTTTCGCATGCTGAAAAAAGGGGAAAAATTAAGAGTGTTCCAGTTCAAACCGAAAATTGCAGCTGCATTATGTGAAACACATATCACTTCATTCATTGCTACAAGATTATCAACTGCTGACCAGGGAAAAGGAAAAGGGTGAGCTGTCAAATAAATTGTTTTAGTCCTGATGAAGCAAAGACGAGCGAGTGTATGATTAAGAGAGCTTACTGTATAATGGCGACCTGTTCATTGGAGATTACTTGCTGAAGCAGCACTTGTCCGGCCCAAATTCGCACTGCGTGACCAATGATTCTACATCTAGTACTAGTGGATAAGAAGATGATGACGACGACCATGGCGCGCGCGTCCCTCTCGACAAGCTATATAGGTGGGCTGGCCCATCGCTTGATCGGGACCAACCAACCTCGAGTCCGTTCCCCACGTGCCATCGCGTGGCCTCCTTGTGCGCGCGGGTTGACAAGCGCGCCTACAAAAGCACTAGCCCCGTGCGGATCGAGTCCCGGAACTGCGCCGCGCTGTTGAGCTCCCTGTTGATCGCGACAAGCTATATAGGTGGGCTGGCCCATCGCTTGATCGGGCCCAACCAACCTCGATCCGTTCCCCACGTGCCATCGCGTGGCCTCCTCGTGCGAGCGGGTTGACAAGCGCGCCTACAAAAGCACTAGCCCCGTGCTGATCGAGTCCCGGAACTGCGCCATGCTGTTGAGCTCCCTGTTGATCGCGATAATCAACAGCGCCTGCTTAATCTTTGCAGTTCGATCCATACACGCCACGGCATAATTTTAAGTGGCCACGGTTCTCCGCTGACGTTTCCACGAACAGCTGCAGCATAGTGCTAGCACGGATAGAGCTGCCGTTCGTCGTCGATCGAACCCTGCACAGTGCACTGCCCCGCGGCTGTGTTCTTCCATCAAAGAATGGAGACGAAAGAGACGCGGTTATCTATTCTGCAGCTACGCACTGGCTGTAGAACAGAATTTCCAGACACGGCGCTTTTCTTGCGCACAAGAAAAGCTGGGGACGGATTCCAGGACCATTCGCACACATCACCCGCTGGACTTTGTGTTCCGTAGGTCGCAAGAGCCCGCCGCCTGCCCATACGAAGGGCGTTGTACGTGCATATGTCCTCCTCGAAGCGCATGACTACGGGATAAGGGCGGCGGCGGCGGCGGCGGCGGCTTCCCAAACCGGTCCTGACGACGACTGGAACCATCCATCGCATGTGCCGGCGTAGGCGCGTAGCACGGGCCGGCGGTATGGCCGCGCGGGAAACGCCATGAGAGAGCACGGGCTCGCCCTCGCCGCGGCGACGTCGTACGTCCTTCCCTCGGTGTTCGGGAACAGCCGCGCAACGGATTAGGATAAGGCCGGCCCCATGCCGGTGTCGAGCCCACCTGCGTGCGCCCGCCGTCTCTGTTCGTTGTTCCACCGATCCGGGCCCGGCCCAGTCCAATGGTCCACTCTTCCTCGCGATCGCATTTGCGCACGCGATGCCGATGCGCCTCGGAGCCTCCCTCCTGCGCGCGGCCGAGCAAAGGGAGGCACCGCGTTCCTCCGCTCCGCTCGTTCCACACCACACGCCGACGCGGCTGTTGCAATGGGCGGCTACGGAGCCCAACCCTCATCCCGCGTGGGACGGGAGATTCGGCGACCGACCTGCTGGGCACGTGCGGCTCTGCGGAGCGTGGCGATTGGCAAATAGGACGTCCGGTGCTCTGCTCAGCTTACCGGGACGCGCCAAGCCGCGCACGCACGGGGGCCATCCGGAGCAACGACCAGCCGCCGCGCACGCGTCCGTCGTCTACACGGGCAAGTCAAGAGTCACCTGAGTCACCCGACCAGGCAGCACTTGAGGACGTGCGCGAGATCACACAAAAAATCTTTACCCGATTAAGCAAACCTAAACTCGCGCGAACAATTGGAGTAGTGTGATTGGATAACAACGAAATCAACTTTAGACAGATTTGGATAGGCAAATGATATGATTTGGTCACAACAAAACATTTTAGCGTACTTTTCTTTTTAGAGGTCCTCCAACCGGAACGAAACGTGCAGACGGCAGCGGGTGTGGGGCGGGGATGCTGCACCAAGAGACATGCGCATTAAATCCTCTGGGAGACCCTGTGGACACGAGGGAACACGGCAGGACCCGCATCAGGCCCATCTGACTCAGCCCAGATTGGACTGCAAAACCATCAGTCAACAACCCAAATCACACACAAGCCACCGATCCAAAGGTGCCAGGGACTCCGGGGCACAAAACAAGCAAGTACTTACGTCTAATTGTTGCACCGTTGAAGAAACAAGCAAATGGCTACAAATATCACCGCGTATTACTCTCTTGAATCCCGGTTGCTTAGGGGGCAAAACTGTGATTAGGTTCCTGCAGTCGTTTTGAGGAAAACGATCATTAGCACCACAATTGTCTCGAGAGAATCCACCCGTACGTCCTTGCTTTGATTAACTCACATGGACTCGGCCCACTACGTTTGGAATTTTTGACTGTGAACATAGCTCACCTCTGTCTAACTACAGGATGGTGGTATGTGGTACTAACTCGTGGTAAAACGGTTAAAAAAAAGTATAATTACATTTTGGGCTCAAGTCTGTCCGCTTTTTTTCTGTGAATGTGCTGAAAGGAAGATTTTTGTGCGTCCAGAAATATTTGGGGGCAGCAGTAGCACCCCTGCACTTCTTTTTTCTGTGAAAGTGTTACGAATTCTCGTGGTTGCAGGCTTGTATGAAAGGAGATAAATCTTTAAAGAACAGTTCCGATGTTTCTATACTCCACAAAACAAACCCAGGATATAAATCGGCTAAATTTGCTCTCAACCACCCAAAAGTATTACTACTCCAGTGAGTAGTTTTTTTTAGAAAAAGCAAAAACTTTTTCTCCTAGCACCTATGGAAATGCTGAACGATTAGGAATCCACATTAAAATTGCGGCAACACACTCCAAATCAGCCCACCAGAGGAGGCTGTAGTGCAGCAGAAACGGTCCATGTCTCCTACAGGCTACGGTCCGTCAGCTCACTCCTCCCAGGTCCGCCCATCATCCCGTTATAAATAGTGCTTGTATTCCTCAAGCCCCCACACCGTCTCCACTCTCCACCACACTCTCCTTCCTCCTCACACCGTCCGCTCAGCTCTGCGAAGCGCGCATCCATGGAGTTCTATGTGGACGAGAAGTGGAAGTTCTCCAAGAAGAGCCGGAACAACGGCAGCTGCAGGCGAGTCCTGGCAGCCGGAGCCGGCAGCGACCCGTTCCTCAAGAGGTCGTCCAGCGTCAGGGACGTTCACGCGATCGGCCGACGCAGCTCCTCAGGCACCGCCGCGGCGAGCGACTGCGCGCCGCAACCGTCGTTCTCGAGCCGGTGCGCGGGGCTGGTGAAGGAGCAGCGGGCGCGCTTCTACATCATGCGCCGCTGCGTCACCATGCTCGTCTGCTGGAAGGACTAGCAGCCGCCGGTTCGCCGCCAGGCAGGTGTCGAAGCAGATCGGGTCCTGGTCCTCCGCCGCAGCTTCTCCTCCGTCGTCAAGATCAAAAGAGCCATGGCGCAGAAGCATTAGGGAGGGACTCGGTGAAGCATGCTAATTAGGTGATGTGTGTACAGATCAGCCTTGATTAGGACTCCTTTCCCTCTCTTTTTACCTCCTGTTTCTGGGTGTTTCTTGATCAGCTGTTAGTGATTAGTAAAGTGCTTAGTGTAGCTACTAGATGTGGCGGAATCGTGGACAGTTTTGGGGTCTCCTTCTCAAGGAGATGGGGATCTGGTTCCTTACAGCTGCAGAGAGATGCTGTAACAAAGAAGCTCGAACACACACAGGAGCAGGGGTAGCAGCAGGCAGCTGTAGGAAATCTAGTGGATCTCTTCTGTTGTGTCACGACCGCGGTGAAAAAAAAGTCGTCACTACCGATGTATAGCTAAAGAAATCAGACGCAACATGTCATGATGTCACCACATTTTCTTTATCTTTTCTCTCCTATGTTTGTTCTGTTTCACCTGTCATTTTTCTCTCTAGGTGGCATCCTCTAGGATGCCAATCAATAAAGGGTATGAAAACGAAATCCAACAAGAGCGCGCTCAGTTCAAAGGGTAATTAAAACAGATCCTAGTGAGATCAGCAGGGAGATGGATGATTTGGTGATGATAGCGAGAGGAAGAAGACTGAAGAAACAAATGCAAAAACATACGGATGCGGATGAGGAAGAAGATGAGGCACAGCCAGGGCAGTAAGTAGGGGTGGTGACGGTGATGGCATCGCTTTTTCCCCCTTGTCCTCACCCTTTTGGTACTGCCATTTCAGGCGTGGTCATCTGACTTACTCCATTATTGCACTTTGGTGTCTCCCTCCCTCTCCCTCCCTCACCACCACCTCGTCGTCTTGGGACGAACACGGAACAGTCTCAGTCACACACCCGCACATGTTAAAGAGAGAAAAAACACAGGCCAGTACTAGTGCTCTACACTGATCTGAGGCTGAGAGAGTTATTAATTAGCGCTCAGTCACATTACGTCAGTCACCAACGCCTTGATCCGATTTGTTAATTCCGGGGAATGAGTTGGAACGGTCGATTTGGGGGAATCAAAGCATCAAGCAATGTGATGGAGAGAGAGAGAGAGAGGGGGGGGGGGGGGGGGGGGGGGGGGGGGGGGGGGTGTAAGAAAGAGCGCGCCAGTGCCTGCCCCGGCTTTGGCCGGGTGTCGAGTTGGGGCCATCTCCCCTGCTGATCAACACCGCGCTCGCTGGCAAAGGGATGTTGCCATCACCTGCACGGCCACGCCGCCATTGGACACAGCCGTGGAGACGGGTTTCTGCGGCCGCCTGTGCGCTCGTGTAGAGGGCGCCGGGCCATCGTTCTTGTTGATGCATACGGACGATGCGGTACCACACGACCGCCCGTGATCTAACACGGAGGAAGGACAAGGCATAGCGACCACCACACTACGCCTGAAATCTAACTGGCAAATTGTGCTGGACGATTCTGCCAAAACGCGGCAAGGAATCGATATTGATCTGCTGAAACGAAAATTCAGTCGGTCAAGATACCGGATCACGCTCCACGGTCCTGGAGACTTTGACGATGATTCGACCGAATTTTCTTACAAGCTCCTGAGTCCTGACTCTTTAGCTATGGCTGATCACACCCTCTCGTCACCAGAACCCAAACGAGCTGTTGGTTCACACCAACAACCATCTGTAACAGAAATCTCAGTGGAGCACTGCTCATGGTTCAGACACCAGAATCATCCTACATTCAATATTGGAAACATGACAGGGACCTAACGATGGGCAAGTTAGTAGACCCAAACCCCCGGGCTCTACGCAGAAAACTCCAGCGTGGTGCCAGGAGTTGGTGTGGCTGGCCGGCGAAGCTTGCGTACGTGGGGGGTCTCGGAGCCGCCGTCGTGGCGGACGAAGGCGGCCCGGCATGCACTCCACCCCTTTCTTCGGATCGCGCGGAGAAGCTGATTTCATGGTGGTGCAACAACCCACGCAAAACGGGAAGTATTCTACGATATCTGCTGCCCCTCCGCCCGGTTTTCCGAGGGACATGCCGGATCGCCTTGCAGAATGTAAGTACCAAAGTGAGGTCAAGACGTGCGGGTTTACGCAAATCGCTGGAGGGGGCTGGAGATCAGCACTCGATCTCCAGGCAGAGGAGGGTGGCGAAACACTGACAAAGGTGCCAGAAGCTAAAAAATCGCCGTCAAGAATTACTGTATCAGCGCGGTGGAGCAAAACGAACGGGCAAGCGCTGCACGAACACTGTGCTTCCCAGCTGGATGGCCCCGTCGTCCTCTTCTCTCCTCACCTATAGCCAAGACCGATCGACATCCTCTGCAGTTGGGTTAAAACGGCAGACGGTCACTGTAGCTCAGCATTAAGATAGATAACGAACCGTTGGATAAAAAACAGATGGCTCAGATTAGTTTCTACCGTAACTGTGAACAGTGCAATTTGAGAGAACAGTACTTTCTGTTACTGTTTTACAGTAAGCTGCTACAGTACAAGAAGAGGTGACATGTTTCACGTCTCACATAAATTACTGTTCGTTGCTATATGCCTCTCAATTTTTCACTCCACCGCAGAGAACGCGGACTCAGCCAAGACACTCCATGTGCCGGCACCAAACGGTGATGTGATATGCGCGCTCTCGATCATCTCCCTGTTCATGCCCGGGTAAGGAGTAAGGATAAACAGGGCTCGGCATTATTACGGATCACCACGCCTGGCATCACGGCGCGCAATCGCTTAGTACAAGCAAGTAGCGATACTGTCATCAGTACGACGCTGAAAGCGCGCGGCGCCAATCATCTCCGGTCAAGCTCACGCGCGCGCACGGCGCACTCGCCGCGATCCTCCCTCCTCTCGTCAGTTGTCAAGCTCACGGCTCCACCCGTGCGCGCGACTTTTGCCCCAAAGTGGGGCGCATTTTTTCCTAGCGCCGTATGATGGTATGGGAATTTATCCCCCGTCGTCGCTTTAGGGCGGCGATCTATCGTGCGTGTCTGGTCTGCTCGGTCTTCTTTGGGCCCTGCTTTTTGTCAAGTGCTCGTGCGAAAGCGCCGTTCATGATGACCGCTCCGTCCCGGGCGTTGGGGGCAATCGCCGGAAATAAAGGCGTGATAGATCCGATGGGTGCAGAGGGCCGGAGCCCTTTTCATCACCTCGTTGATTGCTTATGATATCTGATACGGGAATGGTGGAATATTTCTTTGTAGTGTACTCCTCTTCTTGGGCGATCCCTGATTAAGCGGCCTTAGTCAAATGTCATCGTCCGGTTTCAGTGATGGGAAAAGTTGTCGCTGGCGTCGTCGGAGTATCAGCTGACGGCCAGTTTCTCCTAATAAAAGCCGGCCGCGCTAACTTCACGCTCCGCTCCAATGCTTTGCCCTTCACTCGCACTCAGCATGTGCCGCGTCAGCAACGAGACAGAGAACCGAAGCTGTGCTACTGACCTGACGAATAGCAACGCCACGTCTTGGACGTGGCAACCAGCTCAGCGGACTGTTTTGGTGGGCTCGTGATCTCATTCCCACTCCCTCGCGCGATATGATTGATGATGCGTGCTTCCTTTTCTTTGGACGATCGATTGGTGATGCTTCCCGGGTCAGGTACGCGGGAGACGAATGAAACCGCAGCGATCACTGATGAGTGATGACCAGACAGGTGAACGATCGCCCCATACTCCGCGAGACAGTCCACGATCCGCGCAACGCAAAAGCCAGAGTACAACACGACGAAGAGCGGCACCCGCCCCGCAAGGCGGTATGGACCGCCCCGTTTCGACGCCCGCGAGGCCGCATGGCGCTAGGTCCCCGTGAGCGATGATGCGTTCACCGGATGAAGGGAGCCACACCAACCACCCGTGCGAGTGCGGCTTGACTGAGCTGACGGTGAGAGCTCCAGTACAGAAATTAACCGATGCTTCCCGCACGGTCTGGGCACAGGAACACGTGCGCGGGGCGGCGGTGAGTTAATCGCTACCCGGTGCCGAGCGCGTGGAGAGGCCGCACGGCAACCGTGCCGCGGGAGCCGGTCCCCGCGCTCGTTTCCCACTCCAGTCGTCGCAATGCCGATTGCTCCAAGCCCTCGTGCGCGCGCGCGCGCCCTCCCGCCGCGACCGCGTCCGGGCGCACGGCACGGTCGTCCAGCGTGTGAGGTCCGCGTGCGCATTGGTGGGGGCGGCGGAGCGGAGCCCGATCCAAGCGTGTGCACCGAGATAAGATGCCGGCCGGCCCACACGGGCGAGAGGCGCCGACGGACGCGCGCGCCGCGGTGACTACCACGCTCTTGCGTTCACGCCGGGCCGTGCAACCGTGCAAGGGAAGCGGCGAACGTGCTCGCGACAGGAGTAGTATTCTGTGCGGTGACGCTGACCGCTGACCTGCCAAGGTCTTGGATCCGGGGTCCACAAGCGGGTCTGCGAGGCTCACGAAGTGATGAGTGGCCGGCCCCGGTGTCGAGCCGGCGGCCTACCCGAAGCAGGGGAGGGCCAGCACCGAGCTACTGGTTCTCAAGCGTTTTAGTAATACGGAAACTTAATTTGTTCGGAGTCGTTCACCAGCCAGACATCGTGGGGATCGCAGGAAATAAAATCCCGGTGGCGATCCAATGTCGTCGGTTCTCATCGTTTCACCGATTTCTTATACCAGGCTTATACGAAAACGCGAAAGATACTGCGTTATGCGCTTCTTCTAAATTAGCCCTTGTTTAGAACGGAATCATTTGCTTCGGTAATGAGAAAAGTTGTCCCCTGGCAGACGAATCTTTCTGCCCGATGATTTTTCTAAGAATAAGAGTCCGGCCGCGCTAAATTCACGCTCTGGCCTTCATTTGACCTCCCTTAATTAACACGCACTTGATTAATTAGAGTACATCATAACATCTTCTCGCTGTAGACTGTTGTTTTCAGTTGTTTTGGGATGAGTTTTGGAGCTCCATGCATCTGGATCCAGTTTTACTTTCCCGCATGTGCTGCCGCATCAGCGAAGGGACACAGCCAGTGTGTCGAAACAGTGTCGCCATGCCATGTCTCTTTACAGGTCGCCCGGATACTCAGAAATCACAAATCACACAAACAGGGAGAGAAGGGGTAAAAACCATGGTTCTCTGACGAGGAAGAAATCGTGCACGCCTGAACGGTGGAGGGAAGTTGTATCAATCGGCTCCGCGGTGACCGGACACAACAGCCAGACGATCGCCCATGCGGCAACGCGCAGAACAAGATGGCCATGCACGTAACCACCCACCGGCAGCGCAGCACGCATGGACCGCCCGTGCTGAGAATCTCGGATGAAACCTAGTTCCGTTTCCCACGTATCACCACCAGATCGTGGAACTAACTCGGCACCAACCAAATCCTGTGGCCTGACCTGAGGGTGGACGGGCGCCCTCCGCTGGACTGCCGCACGGAACGAACGTGCGCCGGGTGCGTGCACGCGTGTGCCGACCGGTATTAGAGGCTTCCTTCCGCTTCGCTCCCGGCCTCTCTCGCGGTCGTTTCGCTTTCGCCGGTGACACGTACCTCGGGTCGAGGCCGGCGAGCGTGCGCGCGACAGGAACATGATAATGCGCCGTGACGCTGACCGTTGACCTGACACGGTTGGGGACCCGTGGGCCTTCCGGGCCCACGAATAGCCCCTCGCCGGCGTCACGTAGCCGTCGAGCGGCAGGAGGGGGGAGAAGGCAGGCAGACAGGCTCAACATCGCATGTGGGGGTGGTGGGATCACGTGG
>BCLG01002113.1:46787-82696 GCA_001602295.1 Zoysia matrella
TGTATCACCTGGAACAACAACATAATTGCTTACTAATGGATCGATGGGCATTATTTTTTCAAACAATAACAGGTTCTATAGTGGCCACAGTAAATTGTTTCTCTATATGCTATGAGAAAATTTACTCAGAATACAGCTGCATAGATTTGCCTTTGGCTGCTTTCACAAATCGATTCCCCCAAATATTCTACACTACTTTCACCATTTTCACTTTTTAACCATGAAATCAATTTCAATCAGAACTGGAAAGTACGAAATACATCTTGTTCTGTATTTTATATAATAAGCAGGTGATATTTCTGTAGAGACCGCACATCAATATTTGAATACATTCACAGCAATATCTGAAATAACAGAAAACAATGCAAGTAGTTATCGTATGGTCATTCAACTACATGTCGTCCAACATTGATAGCAGGTTGGGGCAGTAATAATAGAGAAACAGTCATTCGATTCAGGTGTTTACGATTCACAGATATATTAGCTACGACTTTTCAGTAATTCCAGTTATCAGAAAGGTTACACTTTCAATATTTTTTATAGCTGTTCTCTTATTAGATTAAACATATAAAACATGGAGTTTCTGCAAGGTAAAGAGACCTTCCATCATCTGGATTCCATTATGGCTGAGGTACAATTCCCATAATGCAACAGTCTTGAATTGTACAACAGATACATTACCCAACATACAGGCAGATATCAGAGCAGGCAAAACTGAGGAAAATAGAATAGAGTACCTGAAACCGATCAATTGAAAAGTCAGCCTGTTGCTTTGCAAACTTAGTTTCTTCATTGGTTTCGAATCACACAAGTTGACTGTTCGAACTCGATTTCTTCCCAGCTACAGCTGTTGTAGATTTATCAAGGTTTCAAGATTTTTTATCATCTGAAATAAGCTGAATCTATAAGGATTTAAGGAACAAATGGATGTAGGAGAAGATATAACTAAATTTCATACTGCACTTGTCCTCAGATATGGCTCAGTTCATTGGCCAGAGGAACTAACTGTACATGAACAACATGCAAACATGTGAGTATGTACAGCAGGAGTCATGTACAATTTACTGTAAATACTTACCCTTAATCTGTTGGTACCATCAAGAACTTCTAATGTATGTAAGTGCTTAAGTTCTTCCATCTTAGCAACTTCTTTTTTTTTAAAAAAACAAAAGTTTTTTCAATGTGCTGGAAATTTGGATAGTCCACTTAATTAAGGAAGCTATCTCATTGAAAGGTACATCGAATACCAGAAGACCCATGAAAATGCTAGCATCAGAAATGCTTGGAAGTTTGTAATCTGGAAGAATCAACTCCTGAAATGTGAAATACAGTTACATAAATTTAGAGACCATAATAAAATAGATTCCTTATTTTTCTGTGATGCATGAAAGTTTATGAAATTAATGATATTACATAGTTATGTAAGAAGCAAAACATGAAGTTTAAATTTGTGAAGCAAATATAGCTATACAGGAATTTGATAAGTAGAATCAAATACATTGGAGCCTAGAATGAACTGTATCAGAGAAGTTTGCATAATAAAAGAAAGGATCACAATTATGATCAGAAATAGCAAATAGAAGATTAGGGTAAATTAGAATTACCTTGATAATATAAGTAGAATCAAGAAAAGAATAATAGGATACTTAACTGATTTTCAGGCTGCAAAAGTCTCAGAAGTATGTGATACTTCATCTGTTTATCTGAACCTGCAACCTTCAGGAATCTTCTCAAACGTATATGGTGTTTGGAACTGATATGCTGAAGTGTAGTGTGTTTAGAATCAATTATTCCTAGTCAATCAGAATATTGAATACCTAGAACAAAAATAAGCTGGTCCTTGACATTGCAAAGTAAAAGAAGATGTGTGCAAGTATATTTCCAATTTAAGACATTTATGCAACGAATGCTTAAATAGCTTAATAAACAACTGGATTCATGCACTGACCTTATGGCTTGTGACCAACATGGTGCCTAAGCATGACATTTATGAGAAATGCAAATATAAAAACAAAGAAGGGAGACTTACAGCTCTAATGTATGGAGAGTCAGGATGATTCAACAAACTGTGCATCTGATCGGCAATAAGCTTCATGGTGAAGTAGAGGAGACAGAATGTAGTGGAGGGGCCCCTGCAACTGCCAGTCATCGAAGGTTCTACACTATCAACTTAACAGTACATCGCATCAATAATCGAGATAGGTCTTCAGCCTGTAGAGTTGATCAAGAGTAATCAGATGAAAGTAGAACTTTTAAAACTTGTCCCACGTCAGGATATCAAAGGCCAGGTTTTTCATCATAACCACCCCATACTTTATCCTCTGCGGCCACAACAAACAATTTTTTTCACTAAAATATCAATTCACAATGACAGCAGTGTAACACACACATCAAATATTGTTAACAAAACAGAGGTATAAAAAACATATAGAAGGCTAGGAGAGGTGATGTTTTCAGATGCATATATAAAAAAATATTTAATGCTAGAATGAATAGTAAAATGTTTCCAAGAGGCAGTACGATATATTTAAGAGTGATTTAAATAGGACACACAATATTTGCTTGGCAAAATCGACAGAATGAGAGCTTGAGTTTATTTTGTTACCTGAATGACTGAAGAATGTCAAAGGTCCTTCCATATCCAGAGATCAAGATATATTTTAGTGCAATGAAGAAATTCCTGTGAAAATTAGATTATTAAGTTCCTGTAAAAATTACCAATCTAAGAATTCAGTTTGACAATCCAAGCTGATGCGATTTGCTCATCTCAGAGATATGGACTGTTAAATTGTTTGGTCAAAAAATAAGACTTTAGTCAGCGAATGAAAATCAAAGGTAAAATAAACGAATCATTAAATGCTACACTAAAGTTCAAAGAACATATTATTATGAGTAGCTTGATGAGTTAAGACATGCTCAAGCCGAGTCAAGTGAGATATAAACAGAACTAATTTCTAGACATTTCTCATTGAACTTAGGAATCAGTGTACACTCAGAAAATGTGCACGCCCCTGAATTAGTTACAGCTAGGTATCAGTGCAACAATGCAGGAAAGATTTATAGAATTTTTTCTTGCAAATTATTAAATCCATCTTAGATGCTAGATATGGTTCCAGTGAGCACACACAATACAAATGGGCAGGATTGATGAGTTGAGCAAATTGAACGGTCATACTCATAAGAAGGCATAAATCAGTAATGTAATTACATCGCAGGTTTAAGCGAATCCCACCTGCTGACTGACGACTGAGCGTGGAGGGAAGTTAAGCGACGGGTGGCTGTAGGTGTTGTCCAAGTACAGCAAGTCGACAGCGTCCCTGCCAAGAACCTCGAGGAGTGGCTTCGCACTTTTCACACTCGAGCTCCCACCTGAAGTGCCCCATCCCCATGTACGCACTCGAGGTCACCGAGGAAGAGGTACATGAGCGACCCCGGAGAGAGGAGGAGAGGTGACGGCGCGGCGCTAGGGTGGGCTGTAGAGGACAGGACGCGGCGGTGCATCCCTGGGACCGGCGGTGGGGCGCGAACTGGGAGAGAAGGGGAGGCGGTGGCGCGCAGCTGGCCGCGCGGTGAGCGAGGGGTGGATGCGACGGCGCTCCGCTGGGACCAGCGGTGGGGCACGAACTGGGAAAGGAGGGGAGGAGGTAGCGTGCAGCTGGCCGCGCGGTGAGCAAGGGGTGGAGGCGACAGCGCGCCGCTGAAGAGACAGGGGGCTCAGGAGTGGAAGCGAATTGCGAGAGACCGGGTCTGTTCCTGACCCAGAGACCTTCCTACTCTGTAAACAGACACCTGTCAATTTTAATTTCAAAACAGATTTTTCGTTAGGCCACTAATGCAGGTTTAATTACGTCGTTTCTTTGTTAAAATCGCATGCCGTTTGTCAGTGACAGACGATCACGAACAACCGCATGACATCGTGCATACGAGAACCTCCACGGTGTTACCGTGAAGGCCTAGCTATACTATCGGAATGAAACTTTGATCAATATCGTACAGTTGAGTGCGATATAAATTGTCAAAAACCTCGTCGAGAATGTCGAACACAACAAAAACAAAACGACAAAATTGCCGCAATCTCATACGGCTGCACGCGATCTCATGCTACTGTGCACGATCTCATGCTGTTGCTTGTGATCTTCTACCACTGACAAAAAATCTACAGAAACAACGCTATTAAGCGTGAATTAGTGAAGGCTTAACAGAGCTTTACTTTGAAATTAAAATTGACAAAGAAAAAAAGTCTCTCGAGTGAGAGAGAGACCCGGTCTCTCGCAATTCGTTTCCCTCAGGAGTGGGGATTGAGGAGGCAGGACACAGCGAAATCGCTGGAAGAACCGAGGAGCGGTGCGGCGGCAGCCGACGGAACCGAGCGAGCCACCAGATAACGGATGAACGGCTCGGATGAAGTACTGTAGATACTACAGTGATTGGCACACTGTGCAAACTACAGTGATTTCAGCTACGAAAACATAGGTCTTTATTTATTATTATTATTTATCTTTATAGATTTATTAGCCTTTAAAACAAAGTCACATAAGCAATAGCCGCTTTCAACAAGAGAATTGATTTTTATCTTGCCCAAAGTAAACAGAAATAACTTTCATCTTGGAAAACTTGAATTCCTTGCGGTTGGGTTAGATGGACAACCTTACCTTTGTACTGCACTTGTCAGATGTCATGATGAGAAAATGGTGCTGGCCAGGCACGTCCTACATACAGAGCAACATAGCAAACCCTAGCTCAAAATTTGTGACCATCAAAATCCATGTACCACATAGTTTGTACAACAGTAAAGCTCACAAGAATCAAGGAATAAGTTTTAAACGGTAAAAAATTAACGATTATCTTATGGATCAATGTTCGCTTGCTGGTTCATCATTGCCAATCTTTTGGCGCTTGGTTGTGGGTTCGTTCTCGTCATCATCTTTAATCTTTTCATGTTCTTCATGCTCTACAACTGACCCATCCGGTGCTGCTCCATTTCCATCTTCGTGGCCGATAGCGCCATTTACAACACCATTGATAGCTTCGTGGCCCAACAGCGACACATGTTTACTCGTGATCTTCCTACCTGCTCTGACCTTCGGGCCCCAGTGGCGTTCCGGGTTTGGAAGGAATCGCTTAACCTTCTTCACCTGAGCCTTGCTGAGGGCAGCAACTACTCTCGAGAAATTTGCCTATGTACCAACACAAAAGATGAAAGCGGGAAAAGATTACATTACTACTATTACATGCTGTAGAAACATATACAGTAGCATCATAAACTGAATACTCGATAGACATCATACTTCTAGCACTGGTGGTTTCGAAAGGATCGCCGTGCCAGGCGAATCACGTGGCTGTTCTTTAGTTGGATGGTTCTTCACCTATATTGAAATAGAAAATATATTTGTAAGGTATTTAGGTGTTCATCAAGGAAAGGCATCATGCAGGTGCCAAACTCGATCTATATGCTGAAAGAAACTATGATAGAAAGGCAACAAAATTTACCCAGCAGCGCATGATGTCCCAAATAACATCCCAGGGGGCATCAGACTTCACCCCAAGTGGGTTAACATGACTGCTTGATATACGGTATCCTGCATTAAGAAATGCAGACCGAAACATAACCAAAGATGGTGATGTGCACTTAATAGTACCAGCTATGTTATGGAGACTGAAGAACAATGGAACGTCATGTAACTCCTGCATCATAAGAATAAGTTGAATGAAATTGAGTCTACAGTATTCATAATTATTCTTTGACTACAAATAATTACTCCAAGAAAATGAACAGGTTACCAGAGAAACACTAAGCTACATAATCTTAACTTTCTACAAGATCTTCCTAAACTTATTAGCAAGGATTCAGTATTACCGAGTAAAAGAAAAGGAAAAACTTGTAAATGGTTCATTTATTGGATTCATCTTAAGTAACCAAACAGACAGACAACCAGGGTTTTGCTTGAACGGGTAGAACATCTAATAGATCATAGCTGTTAGTGTATTACAAAAAATGCTTCATGTTTTTTTTTTTTTTTTTTTGTGTAGGGTAACTGTGCAAGGCATGATTAGTCATGGAAAAGAGTCTTGACTAAAACCACTTCCAACAGATACCTTTTAATTTACTATTCTGAAGAATTTGATGAATATGATGATAATAAAACATGGAAATACGAACAGGGATTGACCTACAAGCATGCTTCCAGTCACATATGAATCAATAATAATAATAATATGGTAAAACAAAGAAATCACTTTATAGTAATACCTCTGACACAGTAGTTAGAACTGAAGTAATTTTGTCATATGCCGGATATCTTTCTTTCATTGACTTCACATCCGTCAAAGTTGACACCACCCAGTCTTGATCATGAATAGGGGCAGACCATATCGGCCCACCCACATTAAATTTCTTTCCACAATCGCTACATTCTTGAGGAACAACAGGCCCAATACCAGGGGCATGCTTTACACTGTTATTCTTTATAGTTCATACAGGAAGAACAGAAAAAGTGAACTCACGATTGTGTAAATATAGAATTTAGAGAACGCTATATCAAGGAGTGGAGTGGTACGCAAAATGAAGAAGCATACCTTAGAAATGGTCCTCCCGAGACACTGAAGATGGAAAGAATCACAACCAACACATTGATACACGTAAGAAAGTTTAAGAGGAGTATTCTTTATTTCACTTGCAGAACTGCAAATGGAAGCAACATATAGTGATAATGAAAAACATCCCCATGCAATTCGACCGAATATTGAAAATTAGAAAGACAAAAGGAAAAATAGTTGAAAGGAACTCACGTGAATACTCGAACAAAAACACGGACATAGAAGTCCATGAACACAGATAGAATGGGCACAATATATCGCTTGTACCGGTTCGCATGGCTCTGGTGTAAAAGGAAAATGGTAAGGATAAAAAAAAAAGAGAAGCATGGAAATTACAGAATTGATTTTGTGTCATTTAGCAAATAGATACTTCAATACTGGCAAGGAGGATTCTCAAAGCCATTTCATGGCAATACTTCCCCTTGACTGGGTAGGAACCATATCTACAAAACAGATGGATCAACTGTAAGATCACCTGGAACATATACTCGAACATGGAAGGAGTTCATGACTGTTTTATCTTTGGTTATCCATAGAGCCACAAAGTTCTTGAAGGACAACATGTGTAGTTGAGCGACTATAATCCCCAACATTTCCTTCCCCTCGTATATTCTAAGGTGAATTTGGCTCGTTGAAACGATTCAGTTTCAAGGTTGAAATGGTAGAATCCTTGCCAAAGGGTGAACTGTTTGAAATGATCCAGCAGCGAATCAGCTGAAACGTTTCTTGTTTTTTGCCTACACGCGTGAATCGGCTCAAACCAAGGTGTCCGTTTGGCTCATGGAAACGATTCTGTTTCTTTGTAGGATCGGTTGAATCGATGCCAAACGGCAAAAATGCTGAAACATTTCAGTAATGAATCAGGTGAAACGATTCTTGTTTTTGGCTTGCTTGGGTGAATCGGATTGGGAGGTGTTTCACTCCTGAAACGATTTCCAGTACATCGTCGCTTGTTCATTTTAATAGGGATAAGATCCTTTAAAGTTCCATTTATTTCCAAATTTTTCTAAAGTTGTTCCGATATTTTTAATATCAACACAAGAAGGGTTTTGGTCATTTCTCTTCCTCCTTGCTTTAATAAATCTGAATCACTAAAATTTGCCAAACAGTTTCTAAAGTGATTCTGTTTCTAACTAGAAACGTTTTTGGACTGAAACTGAAACGCTTCTAATTCTTCGGAGAATCGAAACCGCACCAAACGCACCCTGAGTTTCACTTCAGAATTGGTAAGCACCGCAATGTGTTCTATGGCATCAGTGTCTGGCAAGGAAAAGCAACAGAGCGTGACAAACTCGCATTTCTATAAACATCTAAGGTTATATGTCATTTCTATTCTCTTCTGCTACTGTTGAATCTGGAATCACTAAAACTTGCCAAATGGTTTCAGAAGTGATTCTGTTTCATGTTAGAAACATTTCTAGGAGGAAGAAACTGAAACGTTTCTGTTTCTCAGAGAATCTGGAACCGTACCAAACGCACCCTAAGCTTTATGGTTTGTACATCAAAATATTTTTATTAATGAAAATCAAATTAGGAACATCTTGTTCTATTTCAGGTACCCCCTTCCAAAAAAAAAATCTTATATTGGAACTGGCTAGTACAGTCATACATACTTGGAGTAGCAAACTTCTCCATTGGTTCCACACAGGACTGCCATATCAGTGGCGGTGCACATCAATAGCCCACCATCAGCAACTGCCTGAACAGCTGAGTCGAGGAATATAGATGGTGACCCGTATGGGTCAAGATCAACCTAAAAAACATTGGAGAGAGGCAATCAAAATAAGAAAAAAAAAGGGCAGTGTAAAGCCACATCAGATAATGTCCAATCTGAAATGGAAACAATAGCTATTACTCAAGTTCAATGTCACGTTTACAGGCGAGTTTGTAGTAGTGTTTAGGAAAGATTTCACCTAAAGGTCTACCAACATAAATACCAAAAACTTAACGTTTTAGAGATTCAGCTACGGTCAATACTCAATAGGCTGCTTAATTCATAAGTTATAATAAAAAAAAAACAGGGCAAAAGGAACAAATTAAGATAGCTGTGTCAATGTGGTTTCTGGCAGAGGGATATAACAAACAATTGGCAATCGTCAAGGTAACAAAAGTAATAACCCCATTACACTTTGCCTATCAAACACAGGCACATGGAAAGAATACTGCACCAACAGCATGAAAGTGTCTAAAGTAGCTCCCAAACCCAACCCTGTGAAGTTGCATCCTTCCAGTCAAAGTTAGTAAATATAACAGAGTTCATCATGCTGTTGGTCCTCATTGAGACAAATAAATTGGTAACATCTTTCAATGGATAAGGGCAATAAAGTGATGTATCTGTATTATTTGGATGCCTTACCACGTCAAATTCTTTTGGATGCGTGAGCATATAAAGCCGAGCATCAGCCAAATGAGCTTCCACCTTACTAACTGCTCCATTGAACTTTATGTTTCTCCTGCAAGCTTCTACAGAAGCTGAAAAAAGAAGAAGCAAAACAAAACAAAACAAAACAAAAATAGAGGCATCAGTAGCTAGGAATACAAGAAGCTAGTTTATAGTGTTTTTTTCCACTACCTTTATCATTGTCCGTAGCAACTACCTTCCCTAGGCCATCGACTTCACGAGCGTACCGGAGAGATCTCAACCCAGAAGCAGCCAATGCCTGAAAATTTTAATTTATCAGCTAACAGAAAATTAGATATTAGTCAGTACTAACAACAAATTAGATATTAGTCACTATGCCAAAATGTTCATGTATAAATACTGAAATTCCATATTTCAGATAAGCCTCACCTCGAGAACAATTGGTGGTTTAAGCTCTCTGGTCACTTTCCAGGAAGGTTTCTTTGTCACTTCTTTTGATGAATCATCAGTTTCATCTACATCTTGTTTTAGCTCCTTTTCATGAACAGCATTCATTTCATCATGTTGGCTGCTTGAAGCAACCTCTCCATCTGGAACAGATGTTTCACTCTGTTTGGATTTTTGATGTGACTTATTCTTCTTGTTTATTAGGGTTTCATGTTCTTCCTTGCGTTTTGCGACAAAAGTCCTTAAAACAGCGATGGACATGTCTCTGTTATGAACCTAATCAAAGAAGTAATGTTCAGCTGATAGACAAGCCCTAATTTTCTCAGTGTTATTTCTCTACAAAACTGTATTTGTAAGAAAATACCAACAATCAGTTATCAATAAACAGTATAGATAACACTAAAAATAACTTCGTGCTATGCCTCCTTGTTTCCTACAGTATTAATGTAATAGTTTGGGGCTTTACAAAGTTTGGAGCTAACTCGGATAAGTAACTGACATAACAGTGCTCCAAAACAATCAATATAAGGATAAGACGCGAAGGAACCTGGACGGGATTGAAGAACACGGCATTGCTCTTGAGCATGAGGATCTCGGCCTCGCCTTCCCTCTTGATCTCGTAGTCCTTGAGCTTTTCCTCCATCTCCACCATATTTCCGATTCGTTACGCAACACCGAAAACGAACAGCTGAGGACAAACGAGCTTTGCGGCGGGGAAGCGCCGCTCGGATCTGATGGAGAGGTTAGGGAAGGAAGCAGAGGCCGATCTAAGCGGACTGCTTTCGCTCGAGTCGGCGCGCGGGGCAGAGCGATGGTGGCGGCGGGTGGGGCGGAGTGGCGGCGCGCGGGGGCGATGGGTGGCGGCGCGGGAGGGGACGGGGCGGCGTGGGGGTGGTGAGGGGTTTTTGCCGCTCCGGCCCGGTGGCTAATTTTTTTTTTTTTTTTACAGTAGGGTTGACAACATCAGATGAAAAAAAAAGTTGTCATTACAATTTTATCCACTTTGAAATATGTTATTATGTATCAATGACAGATGAGATTCTGCAAATGACATATGAGTCTAAATAACATATTTTAAATTTTATAAAATTGTAATAGCATCTATTAAATTAATTAAAAAAAGAAACGAGAGAAAAAGTGTTTCAAACACATTTAAGACTCCTTTATGATAAAAAATTTCACAGAAATTTTACAAAAATTTCACAGAAAAAAGTTTAAAGCAATAAAATTTCCCCAGTTGCAAAGGAGGCCTTAGTAATAGAAGTATATAATATTTTTTTAAAAAGAGTAAATAAGACAACAATAACAATTTAAGCTTTGTAAAATGAATTTATATTATGTTTGTATTTGTTTTAATTATTTTGTAAAGTTGAAAAAATCCATTATAAAAAGGGAATTATAACTCTACCGAATTGTGCGGTGAGGCGGTGATAGGCTCGTGGAGGTGAAAATCTGCGGCGGCATTTTGTTTGGATGTGCGTGTGGCGGTGAAACATGGCAACAGGATTTAGCAGAACCCTAACTTAATTTTTTCGCTCCCCAAAAATAACAGTTGTGTTCTGACACAAAGTAGATGCGGGTCAAATATTTTACTTCAACCAACATAGAGCCTCAATGATGTTAAAAAGAGAGAGAGAGAGAGAGAGTAAGTAATCAGGCTGCTGAACATAAAGCTTCAATTTGTTCTTAGTAGAAACTGAATCATACTGCTAAAATTTACATATTTTTAGGATAAGACTATTTTACTCCTCAAACAATTTGTTATGTTACTTTACATCATAAATAAAATCTGGACTCGATTTAATCCATTAATCTATTTAAATGGGTATACAATTTATCAAATTTTAGTAATGTGCTGTTATTAACTGATGAGTTACAATCAACATTGCACTCCCTCCATTCTAAAATATAAACATTTATAGATTTAGTCAAATTCAAACTTTTATCACTTTGAACATTAATAATGTAAAATTGATAATATTTTATTATAGAATTAGATTTATCATGAAATAAGCTTTCATAAAAAATATATTTTTATACTAAAAATTATGTAATTTTATAGATATTATTATTAAAAATTAAAACAATTTGATTTTATTAAATTTAAAAATACTTATATTTTGAAATGGAGGCAGTGGCAGTTTAAATGAGGACACAAGTCGAAGTGTTTCGAGCAACTATATTCATGGTATATTTATTTAAGTTTATTGCTTTTTTTCAAGAGTTTGCTTTGCAGTAGTAAGATACATTTCAAATTTATGTCCTCTTTCGAAATTTAGCTCACCGGACATGCGCAGAAGTTTAATTTTGTGCAACAGCAGCTTGTTTCAAAATAAATCATGACTTTTTCATCCAGAAATTGTTTAGCCAATACAGGCTGCCGAGTTTCAGTCTTCATCGGATGCATGGCTATTTCCAGGCGCAAGCAATCGTGACACACCAATGGATCCAATTCTGAAATTAACCTCAAAAGGACCCTACTTTCATGTTACTCTGCTGCAAATAGTCGTGGTTTTTTTCAATAAAAAACTACAATCGGTCTGTTCAACATCATGATATATAACTGTGATGATCAAATACGAGTTTGAAAGATCAGCAGATATTGTAAAAAAAGTCGAATGTGTGAACACTGTAAAATTAATTATGAAAAGGACTGACACGAGTGGTTTAGACTGGTTCGAGTCTCTCGAAAAATAACAACTTTACGTCAAGTAAGTGTGTGTTCTCTTGCTCTGAAAATAAATGTCTTGCTCTGTCGAGCAGGTTACATATTTATATAAAGAACGCGTCTTTCGTGGTAATGACAATTACCACGTCATAACACTGATAACGTCTATTTTTAATTACAACGAGCGTGACTATTAAGCGTAACGGCTCTTTAATTAGCGTTAACTCCTTGGCAATTAATCGTGCTTCAAATGTTGCGTCATGCGTTGTAAGGTCATGGGTAGCCGTTCCACATATAACAGTTTGTATTTGGGCCAAGGCCCACAAACGACTTCAGTAAATATTGGTTTCAGTTCACGCATGTTCGGAAGGCGAAAATTAAGGCATCAACATAAGCCTCTGAACACATCTCCAAGTCTTGTCTGCCTTCCGTCTTCAGTAACTTGATCGATAAGATCGAACCGTACCTTCTCTCTGTCATTGCTGCTGCAAACTTGAAGAGATATTCAAATGACAAGACTCGACACTTGACTTCAATTTTCGTCTTTACTTCTACCGCCTCGATTCCTGCTTCTGACCGGTTCGAGCGTTGTGCTTTTCACTATCAGAGAGCAAAGACTAGGCATCCTTTGATATCTCAAAGGATCATTCCCCACTTATAAATAGGGAGGACGAGATAAAGTTCTCTTCAAAACATTTTCTTTCTTTACTCCTTTCAGATCCTTATGCAATAACCGTCCAAGCGTAACTATAGACAAGAAGCGCTCTGTCAAGAGGATTCGATCTTTGTTGACGAGTGTTGGAGAAGATTTTTCTTCCGCAGAGGTGCAGGAGCCTCCAGCCCCTGCTGTGTCAAAGGATCCGATGGATCGTATTTCTTCTCCCAGGTTACCCACCATTGAGGAGATCTACGTGTCTCTCCTGGTGGATTTCCTGAATTGATGCAGGAAGGCCACCCGAATATTATAGATCTAGAGTCTGATTCTGACACTTCTGGAGATGCTGAATTTGCTCGATGTCTTCATGTCGAATTTAATAAGAGCCACCGGAGGGTGCCTGAGGTGGTAGTCTTGAGTGACTCTGAAGAAGAGGATAACGACGGAGAGAACGAAGGCGTTGAAGCTCCTCCTCCGATTCTTCCTTACTCAGGACTTCATTCCTTGATGTCTTCCTTAAAGAGAGGAGAAAAAGAATAAGCGGCTGATCAGGAGAACTCTAGTCCTTTGGAATCATCTCTCCCTCTTGTTGCTCAGAAGAAGTCTCCGTTAAGAATGAAGGGGATAATAGCTCTGTTTAGGTTTAAGGCTTTTTTCTATTTAACTAGAGTTCTTGCACCAATAATGTAATTGTGGTAATAACAAAGTCTTGTATCATTTTTATGAAGCTTCCTTCATTTCAAAAATGTGTAATGCTGAAGGATTTGGATATATCTTATGAAACATTTTTTTTTAAGAATTCTGAATGTGTACTTGTTCGGGTTTACTTTCCTTAGCACATTACTGCAACTATAGTTAGCCGAACCGTTCATATTCAAAATTAGTCTTTTCGGATGTTCAAATATTAATATTTGAATTCTTCAAGCGTGTTAAGCACCTTAGACACAAACGACTGAACCTATTTAGCGTGTTTGACCACATCGAGTGTTTGCGACATGTACCCGAGCCCTTTGCGAGCGTTGAGCTCATCGAACATGAAAAAGAGGATGCTGTGGGTTCCTTTTGCAGTGCGTTGAGCACTTCGGGTGTTCGAGCATTGAGCCCTTTGTGTGCGTTAAACACATCGGGCATTTGTCGCTTTCCCTCGAACTGATAACTGTCCGGGTATTGAGCCTCTTGCGTGCGTTAAGCACATTGGATATTTTACTGCTTCTTCTCGGATCGATAGTTGTTCGGGCATTGAGCCCCTTGCGTGCGTTAAGCACATCGAGTATTTTACGCTTCTCCTCGGACTGATAGATGTTCGGACATTTGAGATTCCTTCTTAGAGAAGATTTGTCGATTCGAATTTTAATAACTGTTACTGCTGTGTCTTTATTAGGTCTGGCATCAAGAGAAAGTTTTTTCACTATCTCAGCACCTTTCCTCATTCTTTTTTTGCAATCCAAGCATTGCCACTTAAGTGACACTCACCATCGCCCTCAAATCGTCTTTTAGCTTATGTCCTCGCTCAGCCATTTAAAATCTGGTAGTTCTTCCATGTCTCCTCTTCTGGCTCGCAGTGTCATAGCCTCTGAAAATAAAGAGGACAAAACAAAGTACAGAAAGACCACTACCATGACTCAAAAGAAACTGAAGAGCATGTATGACCGAGGTATTATCACTGAATTCGTAATATTTGAGATTTCAAAGGTTAAAGATTATGCTGGGTCTTATGATGGACAATTGGCGGTTTTTAAATCACACATTCTCTGTGGATTTTATGTTTTTGCCTCTGTCGACGACTAAAATACAAGTTCGAGAGATCGACAGATATTGTGAATAGGATCCAATGTGTGAATACTGTAAAGCTAACCACGAAGAGGACTGACATGAATGGTTTAGACTGGTTTAGACCTCTCGGAGAATAACAACCCTACGTACAGTAAGTGTATGTATTCTTTTGCTTTGAAAACAGATGTCTTGTCCTATCGAGTATGTTACATATTTAGTAGGAGAGACGCGTCTTTTGTAGTAATGACAATTACCACGTCATAACATTGATAACTTTTATTTCTAATTACAACGAGCGCAACTATTAAGCGTAACGGTCTTTTAATTGACATAAACTCCCTGACAATCAATCGCGCTTTAAATGCTGCGTCGTGTGTCGTGAGGTCATAGATAATCGTTCCACAGATGACCGTTTGTATTTGAACCAAGACACACGAACGACTTAGGTAAATTTTGGTTTCGGCTCATGCCTGTTCGAAATGCGAAAATTGAAGCATCGATAATAACCATATTATTTCCTCTAGAAAGTACCCTTTCGTACATATTTACATCTGATTGCTAGCGAGGATCTAGTGTACAAATGCAACTCCAATAGCAGCAAAGACCGAACTTGCTCATGCAGGGTACTAGCTTAAAACTCGTGGCTGCAGGAAGCAAACCTCCTTTGCAGGCTCCCTAAAGTTTCATGCTAAAGCATTAGCCCTGAAAAATACTGCTCAAATTTTTGATCGATGGATAGTTTCTTTTCACCTGATTGTTTTGCCGCCACAGGGCAACACAACACATTAGTATACAGACCTACCAATTAGATATTAACGAGAATCCAATAAGAAATATGCACTGAGTGCTTACCATAAGAGTTTGTTGGGCCTGCTGGCAAAATATGGAAATCATCGACGCCATTGGAGTAAAGCTTCTCGTCCATGATACGAGAAGCAGAACCATAAACATCACCACTTGGTAATTGACCGTCCATTAGATCATCATACTTTACAAATACCTCATACATCATACTCAAGTCGTTATCATTTGGTTGCAGCATCAGGCCTGGATAAGACTCATCATCACTGTCAGTCTCTTTGCTGCCTGTGCTATGAGAAGAACTGACATTTGATGAAAAAATGTTACTTGAACTACTGGATCCATATGCCCGGGCCTCAAACATTTTCCTCATAGATTGGCTCTCAATTCCATTCTTAGAGTCCACTTCAATGCACACACCAAAAAGGCTTAGAGTGTTCTCACAGGAGTCCACTTCTTCAGGTATGCTGACCATGTCCGTGCCATTGTTCCTGTTGATGAAAAAGCCATCGCATCCTAAGCTCTCAGTTCTAGCAGACTCAGCGTCCTGCTGAGATAATCTTCTCCCAAACCTGTATTTTAGTGATAACAGCCTCGGATCAATCAGTTCATGCCGTGACTTCCGTTTCTTAAGTGGGCTGTCGATAGGGCGAAATGTTTCGTACTGCTGGAACTGTAGAAAACCATATCAAGAAATCAAAACACAATTTCATTTTAAAGATGCAAAACAGTATGCAACACATAGATTATCGAAAAAAGTTTTCAAAATTTCTTCCTGGTCTATTTAAGAATCTAAGGCACTACCATATGCAGTCAGCAGAGTGTAATGTTAGCTTTCTTTTCCCCCAAATCATTCTTCTTTAAGTGATGAAATTGGCACTATCTTGTGCCGGTTCCTTTCAACCAAAAAAAAAATCCTAGATTTAGTTCTTCCTGAAAGCAAGTTCATGCCAAGTTAAAATCTATGGTCACAAAGGCGCCAAATATTTTGCTTCACACTTAAATCAAGCATCAGGTCTTTTTTTCATGAACCTATTGCAAGGACATCGTGCCGATTCCCCCATTTCTGCCCAACCGGTTTATCAGACAATGAACAACCGACCAGCGTACAGTATCTATTCATTCTGTGTTAACCCCTCGCCTGAGAAGAACAGATGATGGGCAAAGGAAGGCCTACGAAAACAGGCAGGCTTAATAAACTGCAGAGGAGTGAAGGTGTGCATTACTGACCAGCCTTTGAGGCTCGCGGTGCGCTGGTTGGTGGAAGGCGCCTCTTCCGCAGCAGCGGCGGCGGAGGCCGCCGCAGCTGCCGCGCTCTCCTGCGTTGTTCCCATCCTGCAACTCACGCCTCGATCAGCGCACAGTGAGTAGCGGCTTGTGGGTAAAGGTGGGAGTTGCTATGCCTCCTCGGGTGAACAGGAACAGCAGCTGGAAATGGGGAGGGAGAGAGAACATGTCACTCACTGCCAGCGCTACGGCGACGGCGCAACTGGGCACACCGCAGACGTCACAGTGGACCATCCCAATCCCACCACGGCGCCGGCCCCAGTGCCCTATGGAGTCCCGAACTTCCGATCCTCCGGATGGCTTCAGATGATTGCTTTCATGAACGGCGATTATCCATACGCGTAATCTTTACTCTCTTAGATTCATTCATGAACGGCGAGTACACGGAGCCGCAAATGTTTCTTAAAATGAGAGTTGCACTGTAAATTATTATCCACTTGATCTGTCAAAGAGCTGAAAAGAACAGCACAGGCTTTGCAACGTAATCCATTTTTTATGTGTATATTCGATTTCTCGAGACAGTCCGATGCACATCTACTTTTATTGCAAAAATTTGCTTACCTAGGCCATAAAAGAGCCCACGAGGCTCTTCCGTGTCCCGCACGAGGAGCATATATCATCTTACAAGTGCTCAGGATTTAGCATTCGTCATACTCAGATATCGCAGCGAATATTGGGAACCTCTAGTCGTGCTCGATAAACATTCATCAACCTTTTGATGTAGGAGTACTTATATAAGCATCAGCAAAGTGAACATTAGTTGTACAAGAGTTAATTCCACAGTCCGCTCGATTGGGCAGGCAGGTGCACCCACTTTTATACCAGGCCTATACCTCCACCTCCCAAACCACGGAGCTAACTCAACACCCCACTTTTAGGCAGGTTTCTGTTAGAGCTAGTATTAGCTAAGGCCTGCTCATAATCAGCCACTTACACCATATACGAGGCATCCTCTTCACCACTGCCGCCACCCCGGCATCCATCACTCACCTGGTGCTTGCAGACTGGGCATGTACCCTGTTGGCGCAGCCACGGATCGATGCAGTTTACATGAAACTGTGGAACAAAAGGGAAAGTAAGAAAGTTGAGCTACGTGGAACAAAAGTGAAAGTATGAGGGTTACACATATTAAAGGTATCGCATTGCATGTCTTCAGCAGTATCAAATATTACAACTGTACAAGTTAGTGCAAAAACTCCACAGGCTGAGAAGTGCCTGTCCAACCTGAGACTGCTTAATATTTCAGGTAATGAGGTCCGAGTACAGATCAACTACACTGGCAATTTCCCCACTTACTGTTCTGCAGCATCACCCCATAGCAACCAAATGCAACGTGAAAGCGATCAACCATGTATGAGATACAACTACAAGATCTGTATATGATATGCAAATGAGGCAGAACACTCTCTCATCAGTATTTCACCAAAACCATTCTAAGTATGTGTAAAATGCACCAGTCTCCCCTATTGTTGCACCAAAGAGGTTTTGATTTCATAGAAGGATTTAGGAAGTTGGCTAACAACATGTTGAAGTAGTTGCCGTATCAATCCAGAGTTAACAGGAATTGGCATTGTCACTTCGCAAGGGAAACAAAGTTCAAAGCCTTCTGATGTTTGACAGCAAAATAATAAATAAGGAAAGATGATCAGCACAAGTACCTGATGCAAGCACGGTAGGCTTCTTATTAGATCACCCACTTCAACTTGCTCTAAGCAAACGCTGCATGTCAATTCATCCTCCAGAGCTTTGCTGGTTCCAGCTACTTTGAAACCATCCTCCTTTTTCTGCAGTGCACAAGCCTGCAAGTTAAGACACTAATCCTTACTGTACAAAGACCGAATCATGTATGCACTACTGCGGTTATCGAACAAAGCTTATAAAAAGCAAGATCATTACGTACTAGTCACATGGTCCTGAAAGCAGCTATTACATCTGATAAGAAAGTATTTAAATTAGGAATCTACATAGCACGATATATGGTATAAAAACCAAACAGCTTCCATCAATACAAGGCTGATGGATTATAGCATACAGTCAAGTCATACCAGAATAGATATGTTAACTTCACAAACAAATATGATAATAAAATTGTGATAACCACAAGCGCATGATATCTCAACAGCCTACGATATTGATGATAATAAGATATTTCTAAACAATAGCACCTTGGCAAAAAGTCAAATAAGTATGTATCCATTACCTCTTTGCCAGGTCCAGTCGAGGAAGCCGATAGCTGAGATGACCCATCACTAGTGAATCGAAGAAAAGGTTAGATACAAACTAAATGAATCAGATAATAATATGCAGAAATAAATGGCTGACCATACATGTCATGGAGGGCATCAGAAACGGATTAATAGTTACATATAAATAATGAAAGGATAATTCAACTTGCCTTTTTTGGGAAGAAGCAGCTCCCTGGTGCGCCTGAGCTTTGTATTTGAAGACGGGAAGAGCATTTATTTCTTCTTCACTCATTGAATGAGAATGTGGGCTATTATCAGCATCCAGTGCCCTCAGAGCATCATAATCTGAAAGCAGAAGATAGTCGTACTGAGTTTGAAGCAAACAACACAGATCAACCAAATGAATGAAATATATGACAGACCTAACTCATCAAATTCGCGATCAAGAAGAGCCAGTTGAAGCCTAAGGCTCTGCAACCGGCCACGTGTAGCAAGGGCAATGGTTGGAGGTACATGTACACGCAACTCAGCATGTCCGAGATAACCGCTGGCAGCTGCAGCATGAGCCTGTGCCTGAGCTTGGAGCTGCTGGCACGTGGCATACATTCTGATGCTGGTGGCGGCTAGGAAGACTCCCAAGACAAGCCAAAGCTGCAACAACCAAAAATATTGCAAAATCCGACAAATAAATGGTTGTCCAACTATTGCACAATGCATGCTTCACATGAATAATAGCCCAATTACAAACCATGAAAAGGCACCGTGCATGCAGCATGAATGAGTAACTTACCAAAACATTGGAAGAAATCTGGTGTGAGTTCAATACCATAAACAGCATAAGAACTGCCCAAGAGAAACATCGATTTTAATCAAAAGGAACCTAACATTTAGCAGCTCTTCGGTATCAGTGAAGACAGTGATAGATCAGGCATGTTCACATTACCAGTGGCAAGAAAAGCCAATGAATTGTTGTTCACCGGCCTGCCACCTGCATGAATTCGCTGCACATA
This sequence comes from Zoysia matrella, assembly GCA_001602295.1. Taxonomy (NCBI): domain Eukaryota; kingdom Viridiplantae; phylum Streptophyta; class Magnoliopsida; order Poales; family Poaceae; genus Zoysia; species Zoysia matrella. Next base: position 66,574 of record BCLG01002113.1, read on the forward strand.
ACCGAATGTTAAGACTGAAATCAGACATAAAAAACAATAAATACTGATTATAATACACTACCACCGACAAGATTTTAGCAGAAATTCACGAAGAGGTGCAGAGAAAAGATACTCACCATGGCGCGGCGCTCCGGGACGAACCCCGGGAAGCCGCCAGACTCAATATCCGCCCTGCTCCCTCGGAACACGAAACTCATGGTGCCCACTGGCCACCACCACTAAACGTTAGGTTCGCTACGAAGCCGCCACCCTTCTTCCTGCTGCTCGCAGAAACACAATCGCTCCCTGAAACTGAAGCTGCGAAGATCACCGACAATATAAATGAAACAACGGCCGGAAAGCGACGTCGCAGCCGAAACTTGCTGAAAACACCGGCAGGCCCAGGCGATCCGGAAGCGGAAAACGAAATGTCAGGATAAACCCTGAAGCTTCCCGAAGCTTCGCCCGAAGCGCGAACCGGACCGAATCGGTCTCAGGGTTTGGGGGAAAGGGAAGGTTTCGAGTCGGGCGCGCACCTGATCGAAGGCGAGATGCTTCCCGCAGCGTCGGCGTGCCGGCGATTCGCTCGGCGGCGTAGGACGCCGCAGCAGCGGCAGCAGATGGGGAATGGAGAAGAGAGAAGAAAAGACTGGAAAGTGCAAAAGAATGGCGTGGGTTTTTTGACAGTTTCTCCTTGTGCCCCACTGTGCTGGGACGACCTTTGGACGAAGCGTGGCCTTATCCCTGCCGTTCGCTAGGTGATGGACAGCATATTTGAAACATTGCAGTGGAAAGATTATATCGTATCCTCTGAACTTTCCACATTGAATTTCAGCATCAATTGATTACAGATATTGTTTAAAAAAAATTGATTACAGATATTGTGCCTGCGTATTAATGTAATACTTAAAAAATGGTAAAAGGCCGGATGAGAAGGTTGCTAAAAACATTCCAAGTTCTACTAATTTATCCGGTCTCATATCAAGTACATATACAACATCTATATGGTCGTAAAATGAAGGAATATATACTGAAATTCGTACATAGAGAGAGTTCGATTTCATAGAAAAACAGTAGGCTTCATTAAACTTTCCTCAATTTTTTGAGGAAAGCCTCAAAAATAGGTGCCAATAATAATTGCTCATTTTTTTATATGTTGTACAACTCTTCTCATTGGAGTATGAATCATATAAGTGAAAATAAAAGATGGTGCTATTAAAACATGCTAAACAGATAATGTCATTACCATAAAAATCAAGAATCTCGAACATTCACATCAAATATGATATTATTAGACCTAAAGCTGATGGTGGCTCATCGAGAGGCATCTAACAGGATGAAGGTCAAGAAGCGACATCATCAAAGACTATATTCAAAATAGGTAACTCACGTGTTTATGCACACTACTAGTAATCTCACGGTTATGCTACTAGTAACTTTTGTATTCTTTCTATATTATACTCGTTAATATCATTACAGCTTATTAACAGTCACATTTATAACTCCTCATCCTTTGTACTATAAAAAAAAACACAGAAAAGACCTTTTAGTGACATCTGTTCTCCTCGTACTCACGAAGACACCTCTCATATCCTCTCTAGAACATATTTTCACTCGCTATTCATTATTATATTAAAAAAAACCAATATATTGAATGTAGGATTATTACGCTCTAAGAGGCTCAAACATGTCTAAATCATGTGTCTCTCTCGTAATAAAACTTCTTGCTAGCAAATCGTCCTCGAATCACGCTAGAAAGAGACGCGTTGTTAAAGATTCGTCAAGATTTCAACAAATCTTCAACGTATGCGTGCGTTGGTCTCGATTCGTCGTCATCGGTTGTCAAGAAGGAGGGCAAGTCGTGTTTCATCGTGCTCTCCAAAAAGTTTGTATGCATCAAAAGTTTATGCTACATCGGACGTTATTCCGTTATCCCTTCAGATGACCAAGCAAAAAGCGCTCAACGAATTGATCGAAGAGCCAAAATATTTTCATTCAACAAAGCTCCTGAAGTCAATTTCACTGCCTAAAATCCATCCTGTTTGATATGGCTCTCATCATCGAGCCTATGCCATCAGAAGTACGGAGCCTCGAGGTTCACTGAGACTGAACATGCAACAGAAAAGTTTCCTTCCTACAATTTATTTTCTATTAGAATTTTCTTATTTATCACTGCAGAATAATTTAATATATGTGCTTACCACATAATATTCTTTTTTGCATAATTCCTAACCACTTATTGGTCATGTTACCTGTTGTGCGCTCTTCGGGGACCTGCTTGTTGAACTGAAACACTTCGGGAGTTTGCCTCATCGGGAGTATCAAAAAAGCAATCACTTTTGTTATGTCTCATTCGGAGTAGTGCGTTCAAAGGACTCACCGCCGCCTCCCGAAGTGTGCTACAGATTAAAAACTATCCAAAAGTCAACTTAGTACTCATCAGGAATTTTTCCTGTAAGGCTTCATCGGAAATTTTTCCTCGGCTTTATCGAGAATTTCAGCATTCTAACTAGACAACCAATCTGTTTCATATAAATCATTCTAACTGCTTTATTCATTTATTTATTTTACAGTACGGCTGTTCATTTTTCTACAAGCACAGTGCATAAAACAAAATAAAACTCCAGACAGCCTGAACTCATATAATTTATATTTACTTTATTAAGCATTTATTTATTTTACACATATCAGTTTTGTTACGAAATTTATTTTCTTAGATATTCTAACACAATATTTACATGCTTATTATCAGCTAACAGAGATATTTTTAACCTTATTTTCTAAGCTGCATCTCTAAGCAGGGTTTCTGAAATTTTTATCATTCTAAATATCACACAAAATATTATGTATCATTTCAAATCTCTAACCAAAATTTTATTGATATTCTGGATCTTCGACCGGAATCTTATTGTCATTTTGTATATCCAACTGAAATATTATTAATCGTCAGATATTTATCATCAGGATTTTCATCCAGATCTCATTGATTATTGAGCTATTTATCTTTACAATAAATAGAGCATCAATGCTTTGAAGTTACAATTGATAATGTACTGATGCACAGAAGTTATTGTTCTCCATACCACTAATGAGTATGACATTCATCTCGCTTCAATGGGCTATATTTATTTTATTGATTATTAGATATTTCTCTCTATCATGAATGCCGCATTAACACTCGGTGGTTTTTATTGTTCATGCCACTAATAATACTAGTGCTAATGTGCATGTATATCTCATTAATGCGCATTTTATTGACAAATGAGCCATTCATCCCATATTTTATTATTGGTTATTCACATACAATTATCACTCTGTTTATTTGATTTCTTCGGAGCATTCTACTGTTACAAATATTTTCTTTACAGATTTATTGACTTTTCAATCATATCGAGCAGATGCACTTGCCATCAAATTTAATTATTTTCTTAACCACCCGCTGGTTCACAGAAATTGCAGTACACAGGACCTTTTTAGGTCACAAACGATTTTTTCATATCACTATTCGGTTTTTCTATCTTGGTCGTCAGATGGTCACATAAGATACGACTTTAAAAGGTATTTGTGGCTATCTTTGAAGTGATTTACTAAAACAGCTGATACGCATGAGCTATGAGCCTAATCACACCTACTCACAATGGGCACCCAACCTATGACTTTAGATGATGATGATGTTTTATACAGCAATCTTTCTTGAGGTGAAAGTGCTTAACAAACACATCTGATGCGTATACAAATTTTACTTTGGATCGAGCCTGAATAGAAAATAAACCCGCGCTATATCCTTTTTAGATCCGAGAAGTACCTGAGCAAGAGCTCGAGGGGGGAGGCTCGATATTCTGTTCTTCAACAGAATTATTATTCTACTTCAAATCAGATCCGAAATAAAAATAAATCAGCACAACATCCTTATCAAAGACTCAACGATATATATTGGTCCGAGCATGCACTCGAGGGCTTCATATTATTTTTTCCAACAAAATATGACTCTTTATATAAGCTCAGCTTCTATAAAGAGTCAGAAAGAGTCAGAGGCTACCATCATACATATCTGTCTCAATTTTTGAAACACCTATAACATTTGGGTATGACTTTACAACAATAAAGAGATGATCAAATTTTTTCAACTACAAGACATTATTGAGTAATTATGATTACTCTTTGGCCTCAGTAAGAGGAGATAATTTTATCAGTTTATAAAGAAGATAAGTCACTGTTTTAAATAAAAATCAGTGACAACATGAAAACCTTAAGGCTTTGTCATATTTTTTAAGACTTCATCTGCCAGATGATTATTTCAGCGATTTAAGTTATGCACATTCAGACTTTATGATGCATCAAAAGATATTTTATAGCACTCTTCTTTTAAGAGCTTACATTTCACTGCCAGTTAAACAAAATGCAAAAATAAAGGTGAACTCAAAACAACAAAGAAGAAAATACAAGCGTCGCTGTTAACACCAAAAAGGATATTACCTGACAGTATAAATGTCCATGAGAAACGACATAAGCGCGCTTGCATAGACAAATTCTCGAAGACCGAAGACAAGTTCTTAAACACAAATTCTTGAAGATCGAAGACAAATTTATGAAGACTGAAGATAAATTCTTGAATATAGAAAATAACAGCATTGAAAGGCAAGCTCGACACTTATGTCATTACCATAAAAATCAAGAATCTTAAACATGCACATCAAATATGATATTATCATACTCGAAGTCGACGACGGCTCATCAAAAGGCATCTATCAAGATGGAGGTCGAGAAGCGGCATCATCAAAACCTATATTCAAGATAGATAACTCTTATGTTTATGTACACTAGTAACTTCAAAGAAAGGTTACGGCACTAGTAACCTCCAAGGTTACAGTCCCAGTAACCTCCGTATTCATTATGTATTATGACTGTTAATACTGTTACATCTAATAAACAGTCACATTTATAACTCTTCATCCCTTAAAATATAAAAAAGATATGAGAGAGACCTTTAGAGGCATTTGATCTCGTACTCACGAGGACACCTCTCATACCCTCTTCGAAACATATTTCCGCTGGGCTATTTGTCACCATATTAAAAAAAATCATATATTGAATGTAAGATTATTATTTTTCGGGAGACTCGAACTAGTCTAAATCATGTCTCTTTTTTGATAAATCTTTTTACTAGTAAAACGTTTTGAACCAAATATCTGTCGAACTTAGACTCGAAGGTCAAACGTGACATACAGAAATAACACAAAATTACAGGTGTGTTCGGTTGAAATTGCTACAGCCAGCTGCGACTGTGGCTGCAGGAACTGGTAGAGCAGCGACAGCATCCCAAGTCTGCAGCCGTCGCTGACTGCAGCCACAGCAACAGGTTCCCAACACACCCTAAGCTACTCCCTCCGTTAAAGCTTTTTGTCATTGGCTGTATACTTGGCTGTATTATAGTTTAGGAGTAGTTCACAACAGCAACAGGTGACGGAGAGACCATCTCTAACATTTGATCTCTGCCAACGCTGTTGCTGCCGTCGGTCATCCACGGCGAACATCGCGTGCTCCGGAGCGAGCGGCCGTTCTGGAGGTCGCACTCCACCCACACGTTCTACTATTTCCGTTGTCCGGCCAGATGACGCCATCGGAGCTGGAGACAAGCTCCTGGATCAAGGCCGAGTTTCGGAAGACGAGGAGTAGCTTTCAGTGCCGCTGCGCCAGGCACGGCGTTGCCACTGTAGACTGTCTCCTGCTCGTTCGATTTGTCGAAAGGACTCTCGGCTCTCGTTGTTGTGCCAGTTCACCCTGCTTGCGGTTGAGAAACCCTTGGCCGACAGCTGTAGGCCCGCGATCCAAGTTTCCAGCCACAAGCTCCTCTTCTTCTTTATCTGCATCTGTCTCAGCCGAGCCGTCGCAAGAGACGCTGTTTTTGGGCGGTTGTACATCTGCCTTCCATGAGAGACTCTTCGGTTGCGTTTGGTTGACGCTGCATGTGGCACCGAACCTAATGATTCATCAGAGGTGAGGGCCACGGCGATCATGAGACGGCGATGGTGACGGCCGGTACGACGGACGATCCGTGTCGCATGTGGCGTGCTAGTCTCCACTCTCTCTGCCTTCCCTTGCTCGGCCACTGACCACCACCACGTATCATGCGAGAATGACAGGCCATTTCGTAACGAAGGAACCCGCACTCGACCTTTTTTGTTTGTTTGTTTGTTCACCTTTGCGAACTCGAGGCAGAAAGAAAAAAGCAGGTCCTCCCATACGTGGACGTAAAGCAACGGGCATTACAGCTCGAAAACACCAATGAATTCATGGAGAAATGTACCAGCTACTAGCTAGACTCAGAAACGAACCAACGCGATAGGCAGAATCCACGTACCAAAATGCAGTCCACGCATCAGACTCGCATATCATCACGATGCGTACACGATATCGATCCGAGAAAAGAGTATAATCTCGAACTCGTATTCAGTTTTGTCTCCGCAAATGATTGCAGCAGCCGCTGCTGGAGACGTGTTGACCACACGAACGACAATTATGTTTTTATTTTAAGTGCATATAAAAACCTGACTACCAAGGACACATGACACATCAATCATGCACAACTGAAGGCTGGAGCCAGACTGCCGCTAGAAATAAGATGACTTGATCAAATCATCCAATCCATCCCCCCTCCTCTTCTCCACAAAGCACTCATGTTCAGCTTAGTAAACTCATCCCTACATTCTTTGCCCTCTAATTGCTGGATCCTGCAGCACTGTTTGGAGACAACTACGCAATGAAGTATTCGGTCTTGGATGCTGCAACAAAGTGAAGTGCGCTTCAGAAAACATGGAGCATCACCAAAGCATTGCAGGACCGCTGCCTATGAGGAAACCATCCTAAGAGAATACTATGGACATATTAGCAGCTACTGAATTCGATTCAGCTAAGAAGCATTAGATGCTCCCACCGTCCCACACTCTTATCATGGAGTACGCTGCAAAAATGAGTACACAATTGCAGAAAAAGGGATAATACTCATTTAAGTCCCTGAATTATTCTTAAAAGCTCAATTCTGTTTTTCAACTTTCAAAAGGTCCAATTTAGTCTTTGAACTTTGGATACACACTCGGTTTCGTCTCTAATCTGACGTGGTTACACATGTGACACGTTACGTCAGCACATGACAAACCACGTCAGGACGTAACACACTACGTCAGCTTCAATTTTAGATTCTATATTTCAAATCGATTTTTCTCTCGTATCGTAACTTTGTTTTTGATCCATTGGAACTATCGTGTTTCTTAAAGTTAATGAAAAAAAATATATGGATCCATTGGAATCGTGTTTCTTAAAGTTAATGAAAAAAATATATGGAGATGTTTTTTATATTATATTTTAAAAATCAATGTTTTTTACATATGATACATGTGTTCAAAATCAATAATTTGAATATATTTTATTTTTTAATACAACTTGATATTTTAATAAAGTTGAATATTAATGCAATTCAAGTGTAGGAAATCTCCTTTTTTATGCAATAGAAAATTCCATAATTTAGAAGTTTTTAAAATTTTGAAAATACCAATACATATTCACATGGAATATATAAAATTCTCACGTCTAATTTTAGCACAATCCAAACATCAAAAAAATATCCATGCAATATCTTATTTTGTTGCATCAATTTCTAAGAAACATGATTGTTCAAACGGATTCAAAAACAAAGTTATGGTATGAGAAAAAATTAATTTTAAATTTGAATCTAAAATTAAACCTGACATGGCATACTCACTGTTGACGTGTCATGCCTCGTAAGCAGCCACCTAAGACTAAAGACGAAGGTAATCCACAAAGAACCTTTTTAAAGTTGAGAGATAAAATTGAGATTTTGTGCATAGTTCGAGGACCACATTGACTATTATCCCGCAGAAAAACGAGGAGTTGGACGGAAGTCCATCATTTCCCCTCTCAAGAGATCTTATTGCACGGAAGGTATGCGGAATATGCGAGCAGTCCCTGTGGTACAGATTGGGCAGATAGACCAAGAGATGATAGTCTTTCCCAGGGGATCTTAAAGTCAAGAATGGGCATAAAGGATTGCGCTGATAGAAGTTAGGACCCTCATTTGGCTGCAATCTTTTTCATCAAGCACTCACAGTCGGAATGCTGAAAGTTCTCATCAAGGACCACAGCCAATAGTTCCAATGCACTGGGACAACCTGCCATATATTTCCCTCATTATGCTCTAAGAAAACATCTTCCCTCATTACAATTAAGACAGAATGAAGCTCAGTACCTGACAGAAGGTGCTTACCTCAGGCGATAATGGGTGCCCACAATGGATGAGAAAGCAGACAATTCGCTCACTACAGATGGCCCAAGATGGGTCAAGTCCTTATTGACCTGACAGCTGTCTTCCAAGCTTGGTCAGAAGCTTTCATGCGGCTATATGAACGATGCAATGTTTGATCATCAGGCCAATGCAGCATCTGCAGTACTGTTGCACCAAACAAGCTGATGAATCAACTAACATTGAGTGATGCTGATTGCCCAACAAACAATACACCACATTTCACCCTGAGGACAATACTTCTCGGTCAGACCGTAACTGATCTGCCATAAGATGTTACTAGACGGATATTACAATACGGAGTAATACAAAATTTGGTGGGGTTAATATCACTGCCGTGGAAGGCCCCACATTACCAATAATGACACAGAAAGAAACCTGACTCCTAGGCTGCGCTATTATACCGTGAGAACCACAAATAAATTACCATCACTGCTATCAACTTGAGAACCTAGTGAAAGGTACAGCAGGTCGCGAAGGCGCTCACACAAGTGGTGAAACGAAGTCCACTGGCTGGGGAGGGCGCTCGCCTATTTCGATCCCTGGCACCGCAGGGGCCTCCTTGCGGTACTTCTCTAAAAAAAACGTATGCCATGTCACATGGACTCTGAAATCCTTCTTGTCAACCTAAAGCCATGTTTCATAAGTTGGGATGGAGAACTATGACTAAAGTATAGCACATTTTCGCCCAGAAGTAAAAAAGAAATAATCGACATGCAGTGCATAGACCAACATTTCTGGAATAATTTAGCTAAAATAAAACAGTAAGAACAAAAAATGGTGCAAGGGGGTGAAGAGTTAAAAAAAAAAAAAAGAAGGTAAACCAGCGGATAACTAGTGGTCGGACGTTGCACAAACGGGAGCTACATGCACTAGACTGCCCTTAGTCGGCAGATAACTAGGTAGCAATTGAGAAATGAAATGGTAAACAACTACCTGGATACATTCTTTAGTCAATAAAAAAGGAATCTCCATGTAATGGATTGTAGCATAATATGTGAATACGTACATGATGACATTCTGAATAGAATGTTACCAGGTTTCTAACTGAGATTGAATTTAAAATATGGGTAATACCTAAATATGAGAAATGAAAACGACTGCCCGCCCTTATTGTAATATAGTCTGCTGATGTTTAGTTTTTCTTCCATCTACATAAAACAGAACCGCGCAGATGTTGTTTCTTCCTAGAAAAGATGTTAAACAAAAATAGCTGATAAAGATATGCAAGTGCATCCCAAAGCAGGGTTTGTCAGCCAAATGGTACCAAAGGTAGACAAGTGAGAGAAGCAAAGACTATATTTGGGCTTTCAAGAAACTCAAAACAGCCAGAAATATCTTACTCATATAGATAACTGTTAAGGATATAGTAGTTGTACATGAGTCTAACAGTAATATCATTTATATCAAACAATAACACGGTCACGACGCAATGAAGACAAGGATTCAAATCCCTTTCCTTCAGAAGCATAGCATGAATCGAATGATTCCAATTGCAACTGAAGAAAAACACTAGCTAAGCATGATAAATGAGATCCAAACAGATAAAGGCCACAATGATATTGGCAGTTTGTCAGTCTGTTTCTGTTCTAAAGATCAAGCAGAAAAAAAAATGACAACAATTTCACAGTTGGGCTAACCACAATTATTACCTCAAGAGGCTGGACATACACCAAAAGACATCATGTCTATTTCAGACAGTACTGGTATAATATCTTTTGCTGAAACAAAAGGTGTTTGGCAAGAGGAACAAAAGTAATGATATCATAATTTGTGAAGCTTAAATACCAATGTAATATTTATCAAAATGGGGATTCATCTTAACCACTATACACACAAATAGTAGAGATGCGAATATAACAATTTTATCTCTACCTACAATCTTGTCCATGATTGATTTCCCCAATACTTTCCTCTGTTCTTTGGCCTAATTCGATGTCCCAGCTCATTTCCAAGCTGGTTGTTACCTGGCTCATGCCATATCTCGATTCCTGAATGGAACTGTAAATGCAAGGCCTTAATTTACATCAAAAGACCCAGAAATCATAATCTGGGTTCCCTTCTTATACTAGACAGTCTAAACCTAGTTTTTCACTGCTATCAATTGGAGAATGAGTTACGAAGCAAGAAACTGTGTTCAGCCACTAGGCGATTGCGATGAACTCGCCTGCCGGTTACCCTGACCAAAACATCCAAATAGATTCCTAAATACACGGCGAATTCGACCTTCACTGCCACCAACTTGTCCATCTCCCTCCGGCCATGTGACCCGCCTCGGCTCGATTCCATTACTAAAGCCCCCATCCAGCTCGGTGTAGACGACAGGGAGCTGCTCTCTGTGCCCTCCAGCAAACCTCCCCACGGCAAATCCACCGCGTGGAAGTCTCCAGATAGTGAGACCAGCATCCGCCTCCGCATCTGGAGTGGCGACCGCCGGAAGCTCTTTTCGGCAGACTGGGCAGGAGTTACGGAGGGAGAGCCAGGGTAGGATGCAGTCCTGATGGTAGACGTGCTTGCACGGCATCTCCCGCGCTGCGGCGCCGGGCTCGAAAGCCTCCTGGCACACCGCACAGTGCGCCCCGCCTCCGGTGACCGTCACCGACGGCATCAACTCCACAGCAGCCTTCGAAGCCGGCGGCCTCGGGGCCCCCGCCTCCAGCCGCGAGAACTGGTCGAGCAGGCGGTGGAAACCGGACCCCATAAGGAGGTGCGAGACGTCGCCGGGCAGCGGCCGCAACCCTTCGCCCGCGCCGTCGTCGTAGAAGAGCTCGAAGCCGGACAGCGATCCGCCCCGGAGCACGATGACCGGGTTCATCGACCCGCGCCGGCCGCTCCCGCCGCCACCCCGCGGCGGCGGCTGGGGGAACTGCTCTAGGAAGCCGCCGTCGCAGTCCGGGCAGACGACGGAGGTCGGAGACACCCTCACGAAGCGGCCACAGTGGTAGCACCAGTAGGAGACCAGAGACGAAGCCATCCCAGAAGCGAATCTCCCGACCAAATCGAGCGCAGAAACTAGCGAACTCTAACTCCGGCTGCGGATCGAAGACGGCGCCCGACCTCAGATCCAAGAAACGAAGCGAGGCGCCGAAATCCCCAGATCGAAGCGGCCGGGATTCGAATCGGGGGATTTCGGGGAGCGGAGCCGGCGAGGAGGAGGAAGGGGAATCGAGGAGAGGTGGGTGAATGGGCGACTGGGGGTGAATGGGTTGGGGAAGCGGTTTTAAGTGGAACGGCGGGCGCCGGGGCGGTGACGTCGCGGCTGACGGCGCCGGCACGTGTAGCGCGGCAGTTGGGTCGCCTCACGGCGTTAGTTACCGGCGGAGGCGACGTTGCAGCCGGCCGGGGCGGCGAGTCAAAGGGACGAGGCGGCAGGCGGGGATGGATGGAGGATGACCGCCGCTTACTCCTCCTCGCTTTGTTCTGCGCGGTAAAAAAATGATTTGAATTGACTGCGGTTCTGGTTTGACGCCGGTCTCCCGGAATCACAGAACACCACGTTATACATAAGTCGCAAAAAAAAACTACACGTTATACATTTGATAAACTTTAAAGCCTTTTTGAAACATAAAAATTTTATAAAAATCAATTCAATTTGAAAAAAAAACGCAGAGAACGAGAAAAACTCACGCATTCCAAAGGAGGCTTAGACAATGAAATCGGTCATGCTCATTGCCGTGCACTACTGAATTTTCCTTCAGTTGACAATTTGCTTTCACGCTCCTTTGAAATACAGAATTTTTATAAAAATTTCACACAAAAAACATAATAAATAAAAAATTTTCCTTCCTTCCAAAAGAACACTTTCATCTCATTATAGAAAAAAAGGCATCGAAGTCCTTATCTCCTTATTCCCCATCAAGCTCTCCGCTAGTGACACTTTTTTTCTGACTTTGTGCATGGTCGGGGAGTGAAAGCTTGACTTGCAAAAATACTCTCTCCGTTTTTATATTCGTAGTTGATTTTTAATCTCAACTTTTGATCTTTTATTTTATTTAAAAAAATTAGTTTAAATATGTAAAATTTTAAGTTATGATTCAAATAATTTTAATGATTAATCAAATTATAACAAAATATATAATTTTTATCAAATTTTTTTAAATAAAACAAATAGTCAAAATTAAAATTAAAAGTCAACAATATTAATAATTTAAAAATAGAGAGAGTACATACGAATGGTCGCAACAATCACTTCGCCCCTCCCTAAATCACACGTAAAAGCACCTGCTGAGTAACACAGGTCAAAGCTCTCGTTGCGTTTTTTTTTAACTAAAGCTCTCGTTGTTGATCGCAGTACTTCTTGATGGACAGATAAATAACCACAAATTGAGTGACCTTCACATGGCCCTGCGTGTACAGGCACAAAATAGGCCAGATGTCAAAAGTCCGTAAAGCTTGACATGTGCACGAGTCCATGTAAGGGTGATCCGTCAGGAGTAGGAGTAGTAGATCAGATCTACAAAGCCAGCGAAGAAACTTCATATGCTGTCATGCTTAATCATATACGTATGTCTGCTCAAGAATAAGCATACAAAAGCTTCCTCCCCATACCGCGTGGTCTGGGACGCTCAACTGCTAGTACTCCTATTCAGCAAGTCTTTTTGAACAGGACAGTTCAACATCAACCAAAAAAATTGCGTAATTTTATGCTAAATAGTACTCTCTCATCCTAATAGAAGTTTATTTTTAAATTTTGTTAACTATAACTTTGATTAATAATTTTTAATATTTGGTTAAATTTTAAAATCTAGTATTTGAACTTTTAAATTCATCAAAAGAAATATTTTCAAAATATATAAAATTTACATTAATAAAATTAATTAAATGTATCAAAATCATTGATCAAAATTGTAATCAACAAAATCTAAAAATAAGCTTATATTTGGACAGAGGTAATACAAGTAATATGTATATAGACGACTTGATGCTTCACTGAGAAGAAATGCTATCACCACCGTTTCAGAAAGAAAACCTATCCAAAATTAAAGACCTAACGAGTTGTTTACCAAGAAAAATACTTCCTGGATCCAACAGGATCAAAAAATCTAGAGTTGTGTTGCATACAGCGTATCCATCCCGATCAGGGAAACCAGTTTCTAGGCTATGACGTGGCCGCAAGGCTCCATAGCCCAGCGCCGGGCAGCCAGTTCATTCCCTACCTTTCGCCATATAGAAAGGAACGATCAAGTTTTTTGTTGTTCTAGAAGGATAAGTAAACATAAAACAAAGCATAAATGTAGATGTCGCTGCCGTTTCCAAGTTTATAAGCAAAAGTCAATGCCTAACAAGTCCAAATCCAACCTAACTCCACACGGGAGCCACAAACAAAATATAAGACTAATCAGATTCAAAGGTACTAGTTTATAACAACAATTCATGCGATTTTTGGTGCTTAATCTTTGTCTTAATTTCAATGAAAGAGAGTTTTTGGCGAGAACATGAGCAACAGTTGATTAACTCAAGGTCGGTAACAATAGTAACGGGTAGTAACATCTTTTGCACGAAGCATATCATGTCAACAAGACAATTAAAATGAGATAAAAATTATGAAGCATCTGTGGCGCATGAGCTTTTACTCGCAACTTATAATACATGGAAAAGGGGCCTGGTTTAAACAGAGCAAACGCAAGCAGGGAGTCAATAAGTCTCCACAAGGATATAGAACTAACAAAAAAGACAGACCTGCATTTGAAAATCCTGATAGTGCACGAAGCACACATAACCTTACAAAGTAGTTACAACATACAACGGACAGAACACACGGGGTTACTAATTTCTCAAGTACACCATATAATCCAATAATGCATATATTGATCATAACAGCTGTATGTTGAGGGTTCAGAAGAAAAGGGGTTGGGAAAAGGTGATTCTCACCAAAGCAGTATGGTTCATCGACAAAAGAATGTGCCAGCAGTTCGAAGTACTAAGTAAATACAAGGAGAATTCATGAGATCTCTCTGAAAACTCTTGACTTGGCCATGCAAGGTCAAAAAATCGAAAAGGTATCCTGTATAGCGAAAGGCACAAAGAAGAAAAGGAAAAGGTCAAAAAGGAAACATTCATGTAGTAAACACAACTAGAAATTATGCATTTGACTTTTTAGACATCCCACTTTTATTAATCAAGCAAGGAGTCCTACCACAAATTATTTATGATATAACTTAGCTTGTGCTGTCCCTAAGCTGTTTTATTTTTTAAGTTAACAACTAATGAACTTTATTTTCTTTCATATGAAAAAGAGACTTTAATTTATTAGATCTAATAGTTAAAAATAAAGAAGTACCTATTAAAAGGTACTTTAAGTTGTGAACCGATATAAAAAAAATAGAGGGTCAGGTATTAATTTTAAAATATCAAAGGCTCAGACCCCTCTTAATGTCATACTACAAACTAGTATCTGACCGCATAGAATGTTAGCAAGCCTCATATATGTTAGATCTTCAGGATCAATTAGCCTAAGAATTGAACCACCACAGTAGGTAGGATTGAGAGCGTGCCTTAGGTCTTGAGCTCTTATCACCTCTATTCTTGGTCTTCTTGAGCTCTTTGTTGATTTCTTCTTTGTTCTAGCCACCTCGGGCTGTGGATGGCCCTTCCCAATGCTTATAGTGACTTAGTTAATTGGGCTGGTCTTAGGGCAGGAGTTCTTCTAATGAATTCACTCTTGGAATCACCTCTCCTCCTTATATATAAGCACTATGCATTGGAGGGCAGCACCCTAGCTGTTTCTCCATGCTTTCAATCAAAGCATTTACTTCATAGTCAAAATTGATGGCTAACCACCAAGTTAGGTGTTGGTAACTTTTCACACTAAACCAGTTTTAGCAACTGGTTTAGCTGATGATCATTTCACACCTAACATTCTCTCTTTTGATCATCAGTTAAACCTTAATAAGTTTATTTTTTAATAAAATGATATACCAAGATAAAAAGATTACAACAATGAATTAACCATATCGTTAAACTCAGTTACTATAGTATACCATCTCATATCAAATGAACTTCTTTAATTTAAGAGCTCCAAAATTTTATCCCTTAAACTTTAGTCATGATATATGAATTCACTTCTTCGATAGATGGTACACCAGACTAATAAATTACAGTAGTCAATTAAGTACTACAAAACTAATTGACTATGGTTCCCATTCTATCTCAAAGTGAATCCTTTTATAATATAGGGAGTATGATCTTTAAACACATTGGTTGGTAAGCCTTTTACGAGCGGATCCGCTAACTTTACATTCGTGCATAAACATAAAGTCTTAATATATAATTCTGAATTCTATCTTTCACAACTTGGTACGCAATGTCAATGTGTTTGACAGCAACACTTGCCTTGTTGTTACTCGTCTAGAATACTGCTAACTAATTATTGCAGTATTATCTTAAGTAATTTTTAAAATTGATATTAACCACTTGTAATTCCGGGATGGATTTCATTAGCCATACAACCTGCCTATTGCCTCAAAAATATGCCCCAAAATTTATTCTGCATTGTCGACGATGCAGTAAGATTTCGAGCTTTTTCACAATATAGCTCTCTTTGCGAGTGCGAAATAGCATTATGTGATTTTTTTTTTAACATTAACACATCTCGCAAAACTTTATCTGAATAACCATCCACTTGAGTTATCAGATTTCTCATATATGGGCATGTAAACTTTGATGCCTTGCATCACATGACTTTATTTAAGGCTTTAGTGATCCAATCAACATTAGATTCTTATCTGCCAAATATCTCGGTAATGAATATTATTGTCAGAGCGAATGCACTCTTAATTCATAACATAAGAGATTAATTTTCTCTGCAGATTCATAATCATTCTTTGG